>JAVJIF010029286.1:0-83902 GCA_038442645.1 Agave tequilana | reverse complement strand
TGCTCCCTCTTCGGTAGAGGTTGAGGATTGTGGTTTGCTCCCTCTAGTGAGAGGTGGAGTTGGTTGTTGTTTGCTCCCTCTATTGTGAGGTGGAGCTTGGTGGTTGTAACCCTCTTCGGTAGAGGTGTTGGTTGTTGTATTGGCTACGGGCCTACCCCTCGGTTGTGAGGTGGTTGTTTGAGAGAGGAGTTTGGTACTCCTAGTGTTGTAACAAATCCTCTTCGGTAGAGGTTCCCTCGGTGGGAGATAGTGGATTGGAAATCCTACACGGTGGTGTAGGCGGGGATGTAGAGCAAGGTGCTCGAACCTCGAAACATATCTTGGTGTTTGCGTTTTGATCCATTGTCTCTCTAACTCTCTCTCATTTATTTTATGCAAAGTATCATACACATTATCATATCATATTTGCTTGTGTTGAGCATAATTCATATTGTCATATCATATCTATTTGCTTGTGTTGTTGCCTTGCATCTTTCATATTGTTGTATATCCATTATATGCTTGGCTTGCTTGTGTGTGTGCCTCACTTGTACCTAATCAACAAGAGCTTCACATAGCACCTCAACCCATATCTAGGGGAATCAAGAGGAGTTAGTCTAGAGCCCTTCACGGGGAATTCGGCTACACTTGTTGATTGTATTAAGTGTGATTGCAAGAATTATTTTAAGCTTCCGCATTTAGCGCACTTAGTTTTGCATTTAGTTCTAGATTAGCACTTACACCTATTCACCCCCCCTCTAGGTGTTTTTCAATTGGTATCAGAGCTAGTGCTCCTGATACTTAGGCTTAACATCCTAGGAGTGAGATCCATTTGATTGCTAATCTATTGTTTGCATTTGCTTGTTTGCACACTCATATAGTTTACCATGGACTTCATGACCCCACCTAGCTTTGATCCTTCCAACATTATTGTTTGGAAGTATAGGATGTCCATGTACCTAAAGACCCTAGGTTTGCATGTCTTTCTTGCCGCTACCAAGAAATGCTATCTTGGTAATGGTGATCATATAGGGGCCAATGCACAAGCCCTAGAGGCCATTAGAAGCACATTACCTAAAGATTATCTTTTACGTGTTTCTAACATTGATTCCGCCTTTGCAGTGTGGAATATTTTGTCAACAACCACCACCTCCGAGCTTCAAGTGCAAATCCAAGAAGAGGAATTTAGTGGAGACTCCGACTCACAATGCTTCATGGTCCAAGGGAATGACTCCCTTGAGGTACATTCGGAACCCCACTTAGATTGTGATGATGCTAGTTCTTCATGTGATGATTTTGTTAATCCCCATGCTTTAAATGAAGAACTTTCTATTGTGTGTGAAAAGTTCATAGAAAAATATAAGATTTTGAAAAGGAAAAGTCTAGAAATTGAAAAAGAAAATAAAAGTTTGCATTCTAGACTTGATTGTGTTTTGCAAGAGAAGGTTGAGGTCTATAATGAAAGGGATTCATTGAGATCTCAATTAGAACTTGCACTAAAAGAAAATGAATTTTAAAATCTAAAAATGATTGCCATGCTATTTTGAAGAAAAATGAAAATTTGTCTTCTAAAGTTGATTTTGTTTTAAAAGGGAATGTTGCTTTGAAAAACAAAATTATTTCTATTTCAAATGATTTAGATGTATGTTTAAAGAAGAATGAAGTTTTGAAAAATAAAATTGATGCACATGTTTGTCATGCTAGTGTAGCTTCTTCATCTAGTCTACCTAATGTATGTACTTCTTCTTCTAAGATTAATGATGATATTTGTTTGTTGAAGAAGAGAGTAGATTGTTTGGGCTCCACTATGAGCCAATGTGCCATGAACCACACACGCTTGGAATCCTTGGTTCGAAAGAAACAAGTTCCAACCTTTATGCATGCACACCCTCCACGGTATACACATGCTCCACACGGACACACCCATCACAAGTATGCTCATGTGTACACTTGTACACATTGTGGACGTAAGGGCCACCTTACTAAATTTTGTTATGATAGAATACATGTTGATAATTTAGCAAAGAATTTTGTTTGGGTTAGAAAAGGGACTAACCCCCATGGACCCAAAAGAGTATGGGTACCAAAGACCACCCCTCTTTTATTTAATGTAGGTGTGGGCTCTCACATGACGTGAGAGTGATGACACCTTGGAGTGGATGCGTTCCGGACTTAAAGGAAATCAATTGGATGCATCACTTTCAAGGGAAGATTTGGTGGAGATGACCACTACGTTTTGGAGACAAAGAAAGTTGCTTCTTCGGTTTTGGTAACTATCCTTTACTCCTATTTATTGTTTTCATGTTTTTTAATATTCATTGTTTATAGCATGTTTTGATGTCTATGGATTAGTATGTTCATTCCATGTTTATTAGATCCTTGACATACATGTATAGTATTTGAGACACACATGCTTATTTGAATCATACTTAGTGTTCTCACTTTTGTTTAAGCTATAATGTACATCATGAATCTAATACATGTGAATTTACATAGTAATCATGTTTTAGTTTTATCATGATGTTTTTATATTTGTTTTTGATGCTTCATGTCTTGAATATATGTTTGAATGTTAGTTTTCATTAAGACTAGGTATATACTTGTGCATATAGTGGGCCACAAATAAATCTATATATGTTGGGCTTGATTGCTTATTTGTTCCCATTAGA
Source organism: Agave tequilana (assembly GCA_038442645.1). Classification (NCBI taxonomy): domain Eukaryota; kingdom Viridiplantae; phylum Streptophyta; class Magnoliopsida; order Asparagales; family Asparagaceae; genus Agave; species Agave tequilana. The sequence continues at coordinate 81,254 of JAVJIF010029286.1, read as the reverse complement.
TGTGCTAGTATAATCTAGTTTTGATGATTCACACATTTTAACTTGTATTCTAAATTTTGGATTTGTTTTATGATTGTGTGTTTCACTTCATGTATATGTTTGTATTGCCAAACTTTAAGATATACATGTATACCCTTTGAGTCATTTGCCTTTCATGCAAATCTATATATGAACTCAATTGTGTTTAGGGATATGTATGTACACTTCATGTTTGACAAATCATACATATACCTTGAAATGAATATTGCTTTAATAAAAAATTTAGTTATTATATTTAACTTCATGTATATGTCTATCTTGTCCAAACTATTAGATATACATGTTTATCCTTTTGAGCCACGTGCCTTTATGCATATATTTTGTGGACTCGTTGTGTTTTGGATATGTATGTATACTTTAGCTTGTATTAGACATACATATGCCTTGAAGATTAAATAGTTTTGATGACTCTTATTGTTTAAGGAATATTTGAGCTTGATGAAAAAAATTTCATGATTATGACATTCACACTTTATTTGTACACTCACATTTATTGCTTGCTCATGTTTTGTATTCATGAGTCATATTTATGCTTAATTGGATTAGAGTGTTGATTATTATGTGGATTTCATGTTTTATGAAAAATTATTTTTAGTTTATTCCTTGCTTGAAGGATTTCGTACTAGTTAACAAAAATTTTCATTTTAACTAGTTCGTTTTCTTCGTTGTGTTATGAGGTATACACATGCTATTATTGTTATGTCAATTGGTATCATTGAACTCTTTCAATTGGTATCATTTTGATTTTTTTTGTATACTCATATGTTTATTGTGTATGTATATTTTCAATTGGTATCATCTATTGGTGATTGGTACTCATCCTATTTCATACATATATACTTGTTTTATTTGTGCTATTATATCTCTATATCTTAAGCACAAATCTTGTTTATGCTAGAGCTTGAATTTCAACCTTATTTCAATTGATTTAGTTTTCAATTAGTATCTTATTACAAGCCTATGCATGTGTTTTGTTTGTATTTCATAAAGGGGGAGAAAATCCGTTTTTCATTTTTCAATTGGTATTTGTATTCCACTCCCTTACTTTATGATAGAAAATAGTCATTTCAATTGTTTATATGGCTTAAAAAGAAAAATACTATCTTTTGATATCAAGATGTCTTGTATTTTAAATTGGTATTTAAAAATTTTGTTTAAAGAAAATTATTCAAAAGTTTTGATTTGTATTGCCTATATGCAAGGAGAGCTTAACATCTCTTCTACATATAGATTCATGATGAGTGTATCTTGTATTGAAGAGCTTAACATCTCTTCTTTATGTGGTACACGTGTGTAGGGGGAGCTTCACATCTCCTCTTATGCATTACATAATGTGTGTTATGTGAATTAGGGCTTAACATCCCTCTTTCATGTAATGCATATGTGTAGGGAAGCTAACTTAGCGTCTTCCTCTTCATGAATGTATATAGCATATACCATTTGTTGATTGACCTATGTTTACCTTTAATTGGTATCAAGATGCTTCATTGACATATTTCAATTGATATCATGTTTGTAGTCACCCCTTATTGACTTTGTTTTTGTTTTAGACAAAAAGGGGGAGAACATTGTCTTTTATTGTTTTGATTTACAAAAAGGGGAAGAAAGATTTTTACCCCTCATTTTATTTATGGTTTTGATTGTTTACCCCTGTTGATGATTGACAAAAAGGGGGTGAAAGATTTTGAGTTTGATATATGCATAGTTATGTTTTTGCATATATTAAGTTTAATATAGTTTAAGGTATGTTAATTGGTATCTAGAGCATGTTTTGTTTTTGAACATTTCATTGGTATCTAGAACCTTTATTGTTTATGCATATTTATGCATTCATGTTTAAAAGCCCTCATTGCATATTTATTATGTTTATTTGTCTATGCATGAGTTAAGGGGGAGCTTCTTTGAAGCTTAACTTTAATCCATGCATATATAACTCCATGAGTTTTGTCATCATCAAAAAGGGGGAGATTGTTGGCCCAAAGGCTTTCCACCCTAGTTTTGATGATGATTAACTCATGTAGTTATGTTTACTAATAATCTTGTGATTTTAAGTTTCAGATCATTAACCAAGATATTAGTTGGTGATTAGCTTCAACAAAGGAGTTTAGAAGCTTTTCATGGTGATTCTAGGGCTTAAGCTTCAAGATCACACATTGCCTAGCCCATGGATGGAGTTTTGGATCAGGTCTACTTGAAGATGAAGATCATCAAGAAGACTTAGGTATCCTAGTTTAGTTTAGTGTGTTTTAGATCCATTTGTAAAGCTTAGTATAGTTGATATGCTCAAGTGTACATACACACACGTTTCATGATTTGGATTTTGGTTTTCATGGATAGTAGATCAAAACAAGTTTACTTTATTCCTATGTATATTAGATATGTTCTAGATATACATTCATGCTTTAAACTTGCTAGACAAACTTATTTTGACTATCCTATTCATGTTTTGGAAAAATCAAGTTTGATAAAAATACAAGTGTTGATTTTTGATAAAATTGGCAAGACACAAAAATGAATTGATATGTTGATATATTGTCTTGAAATTTTTATCACATGTTTATGTTTCAATATAAAATGGTAAAACAAGTTTTATAGAATTTTCAGAAAAGATAAAAGATTTTTATAAAATATTTTAACTGATTTTCTGACCCAGAAATTTGTTCCAGGCTTCAGCCTGTCGATTACTAAATCTGACCTAGTCGACTTGGGTGAAGTCTGTCGAACTGTGCACGTTTGGCAGACTTGGGACGGTCGACCGTACGGGTCGACCGGGCTGAGAGCTCTGCTCTCTGTTTGTTTGGGTCGACCGTGCCGGTCGACCGGGATGAGAGCTCTGCTCTCTGTTTGTTTGGGTCGACCGGGCCGGTCGACCGCAGTTGCCCAATGGTCACATTTCTGACCGTTGGTGGTCGACCCGGGCGGTCGACCGGCAGTCTGTCAGACTGCCAGCTCAGCCTAACGGCTAGTTTTCTGATGGGCCTATAAAAACCCCATCTCTTTGGGTTTTGGCCAAGGTTTTTACAAGAGAAAAATTCCCAGTTTTTCTGAGTTTAAAACAAGTTTTCAAAAGAGTTTTGGGCTTTAAACTTCTCATCTTTATTGTTTTGGGTTTTTGAAAAATCAAAGAAAACTAGGTTTTGGGATATTGATTTGATCTTTCATTTTCTATCTTTTACAAGAGATTTCCCAAGTAGTTTTTCTTTGTTGCTTGTTTCCAAAAACACCTAGTTTTCCATACTTGAGCTATCTTCTATCCTAATCTATTTAGGATCTTATTTTTGTGGAAAAGAGAAAAGAAAGAGAGATTGTTTGAGGTTGTTGAGCCTCCAAGTTGTGAACCCTTTTCTTTGTTGGGTGCTCCCTCTTCGGTAGAGGTTGAGGATTGTGGTTTGCTCCCTCTAGTGAGAGGTGGAGTTGGTTATTGTTTGCCCTCTATTGTGAGGTGGAGCTTGGTGGTTGTAACCCTCTTCGGTAGAGGTGTTGGTTGTTGTATTGGCTACGGGTACCCCTCGGTTGTGAGGTGGTTGTTTGAGAGAGGAGTTTGGTACTCCTAGTGTTGTAACAAATCCTCTTCGGTAGAGGTTCCCTCGGTGGGAGATAGTGGATTGGAAATCCTACACGGTGGTGTAGGCGGGGATGTAGAGCAAGGTGCTCGAACCTCGAAACATATCTTGGTGTTTGCGTTTTGATCCATTGTCTCTCTAACTCTCTCTCATTTATTTTGTGCAAAGCATCATACACATCATCATATCATATTTGCTTGTGTTGAGCATAATTCATATTGTCATATCATATCTATTTGCTTGTGTTGTTGCCTTGCATCTTTCATATTGTTGTATATCCATTATATGCTTGGCTTGCTTGTGTGTGTGCCTCACTTGTACCTAATCAACAAGAGCTTCACATAGCACCTCAACCCATATCTAGGGGAATCAAGAGGAGTTAGTCCAGAGCCCTTCACGGGGAATTCGGCTACACTTGTTGATTGTATTAAGTGTGATTGCAAGAATTGTTTTAAGCTTCCGCATTTAGCGCACTTAGTTTTGCATTTAGTTCTAGATTAGCACTTACACCTATTCACCCCCCTCTAGGTGTTTTTCACAAAGACCTAGATGTACAAATCCAGGGAGTCAGAACTCCAAATGAGTGTGTAAAATAAAGGGAAGGTACACGTGTATATAACATGTGAGCATATGATGATTATACTATAAAAATATAATAGATAAGAAATGGTATGCATAACATCAATGAACAGTAATGACAGTCTATACCAAAACTATAAGTACGATCAGGTGTCTATCATGGCATGCTTGTATTAGATGTCTATCATACCATATGTATAAACAAGATCAATCACAGTATGCAATTAAACAGTTTATCATTATTTATTATTTTAACGAACATCAATTGTCACCTGTAATAGACGCATCCCATACTACGCCTATTACACATGTCAATGGGGCTCTTATTTCATTGAAACTAATCGGTTGAGACATTATTCATCTTTTAGTTGGGTCCAGTACATACCCGGGACCACGGCCAAGACGCCTGGCGCTGAACCAGGCCGTACCATCAGGTATCACAGCAACAGTAAATAAACAATACGGGATGTCAGTCATCCCCGTAAACTCTACAGTAGAACCCTATCTCGACTGCGCAACCTGTATCTTAGGTCCACCTAAAATATAGACGTTGTCTCCTCCATCAATTTTCCCAATCCCGGTGTAAGTTGTCAATTTACATTATTATTTAATTCAAACAATATTCATATTATCTAGATTACTGGAATGATACAGTGATAGAAACAGTATAGTAACAGTGAACAGTAACGTATACACGTAAACAGTAACAATAACAGTAAACAGTAGCAGTAACCTATATACGATAAACAGTAAAACTGTACATAGGGTTACAGTCTAACAGTACTTTTCCAGTAATTTCAGTAATATGAAATAATACAGTAACATGTTTGAACACTGATTCCTTACCATACAATCCCATCTAAAATCAATCAAAACCTCATCCCTTTTTACTAAAAAGATATCAGTAACTAATCCATCAACTCATAGTCTCAATAACAATCACTGTGAACATCAACATTGAATCAAAGTCAAAGTTTTTGATACAGTAAACCACAAGTTCAATAAACTATTAATCAGTTCTCTCATCCTGTCAATCTACTCTGATCCTCTAGGTCACTAATAACTGAGATTAAACAATAACTGCTATCAAACTCTAAATATATAATATGGCTACTGATATCAATGAAATCACTCCCACAATAACTCTATCTCTATAACTGAATAACTGAAGTAATCAATAACCAAACATGAAGCACATGATATATCTTCGAGACCAACTAGGTCAACAAATACAGAAATATGAAGAATGAACATTCTCAAGATCAGACTTATCCAACCATGATCAAGATCATAACTAAAGAGTGTAACGCCCTCGTTCAATATGAAATTTAAATCATCTTTACATCTTTCTACATCTAGTATCCAACGTCAATAAGATCATTAATACTTAATTAATGTAATTAGGGTAAATCCAGAAATCCTGAGTGTCTACTGAAAGATTTCCAGCCCTAAAAGATCACTGAGTGTCTACTGAAGGAGTCTGTAAGTCTGTATACCACTACAAATCAACCAGTTTCCACTGTATTAACCAATTATGAGGGTATTTATAAGCCTGATAATTGATCTTTTTCTTGATGGTCGTCTTCTATTATTATACTACTAGCTGCACTGGTCTGAATGCGTCTACTGGCAGGCATCACCAGATTCTACTTGCTGCACTGATCCGAGTGTGTCTACTAGTTAGTATCACCAGATTCTCTTACTAGTTATACTGGTTCGAGTGTGTGTACCGGCGGGCATCGCGAGATTCTTCTACTAATTATACTGGTCCAAATGTGTCTACCCGTTGCATCACCGGTATATTACATATGTTGATTGAGTTTTACCTGCACGCAAAAATAAAATATTAGATTTAAGAATAAAAGGTTGTGCGAAGTTCTCAATACTAATCCGCGGTAGCAATGGCTATGCGGGTCGCGATCCTCTGGGAGGGACTAGCGATAGAAGCGTTTGTAAGTTATCTCTAAAAATTTCTTTTTTTTTTTAGTTATTTAAAAGGAAAAGTTAGGTTAGAAAGAAGGTGGTATTTACAATGAATAGGAAAAGAAAGAATTGGGAGATAGTGATTTAATCTACAAAAATAAAAGAAAAGAAAAGAAAAGAAAAGAGCACTAACCTTGGTATGGTAGAGAAAATATGTGAAAACTAACACTTTCTACCTTGTTTCGGAGGCGTTGAACGCATAAACCATAGGATCGATCTCAGTCCCCTGTTCGCATTATATCATCAAGCTTTGGCAAGTATGAAGTGATACGTACCTTGAGGAGGAGAACATCACCATGAATTATCGTTGGCACCACCAAGACTTGTTATACTTGTGGTTCGGGAATCACTTGCATGCTTATCAAAGATCAACACAAATAAAGTAGAAAAGGAAAAAAAAAAAAACAAAAAGAAAAGTAAAGCAATAATAAAAAATAAAAGTTACCTTTATTACTTGATACAATGGAAGAGAAGAGAAGCATACATCGGTGTCACGCTCAACATAGCCCTCTCCCTCACTTACATAAAAATTAAAAAGAAAAGAAAACCTAAACTAGAAAGAAGAAGAAAACCTAAAACCCTAGATTTGGCCCTCTGGCTCTGGACGCTCTCTGTGTTGCATCTGCAGGAGTATTTATATGAGTTGGAAGATGTAGAGTCCTAGTACAACTCTCCCAAAAAATCTTATCTCCAGACTTGTGGCACTTATCCAAAGAAGTTCAAATCAAATCTGTCCTGCAATTTATTATCCTGTTGATCGCCGAAATTGGCTTATCTACGGACTGAATTGGAAAGTTTGATAGTTGTAGGGCTTCAAGTCTTCTTTCTGGAGCATTTTGAATCATCGGATTTGCATATCTGTAGCAAAAGTTATGATCTGAATACTAAACATGTACAGTCTGAATCCGAATTTATCTTTAAACTCTTTCCTGCAAGCATTTAGGGTTGAATAGAAGTCTATCCTTCCCTCTTCTTTGTATTTGCAACTTTGGCCCTTATGTATTTGCACTTTTACACCTGGGCTTGGACTTGGGCTTGGATATGGGCTTTTGGGCTTCATTAAGCTTTATTTCTTATAAAAATAAGAACTCGAGGCCTGCACACAATAAATCACAAAATATTAATAAATGTGCAGAATTAAATGAATAAATATGAAAATGTGATGGTAAATGTTATGATAAAAATGCATTTTTCACTACCAATCACACCCCCACACTTATCTTTTTGCTCGTCCTCGAGTAAAAACAAAGAAAAAGAAAAATTAATCTAACCTAACTCACTTTCGTAGGAATCACGGTTGCACTTAGCACGTGCAACAAGCCGTTAAACCTCTAGGTTACCCTAGAGGACGAGTGTTGTCTCGTGAGGGTTTTCAGCGGATTGCACCCACAAAATCCATAAAAAGAAAATATTTGAATTATTATTGAAGAGACTAAGTAGTCTATAAGTTTTAGGATCCTCATTTATATTCATTCTTTAAACTTAGTCTTAATAAAGTTAATTGTTTTCCATTTTAGGTAAGAATTAAAATTGAATTTCTTATATAGTCTTTTTTGTTACCAAAAATCATATGCATCCTTATGTTTTTACTAGGAATTCCTTAACTTGGACTCTCATGCCTCTTTATATATATATTTTTCTTTTTTTTTTAATATGTATAACGCATCTAATTTTCTTTCGTATAAGCATTAAGGCTTCTTGAGGCCCTCATACCTAACTAATTGACTATTAGATGTGTTAATACATATATAAGTAATTTTTCCTTAATTTTCTTAGGCTTTCTAATCCACCCATGTAACGAACTTAAAGTCGATGACTCCCAAACCGGTTGGCTTTAGGGCACCAGGTGAGAAAACACCCCGCGGACTCAAATTCGAGTGAACTAGGCCCCAAAACTAAGGACTTTATTTATTTACTCACCTTTAAGCATGAATACTTATGCTTCTTGAGGCACATGTATCAGCTTAATTGGTGATTTTTTTTCTTTTTTTTTCTTTTTTTTTATGAGGCACAAGGTCTTTGTCTTAGAATCCTAGATATGCATTTGGTATACACATTTCATTAAAGTAAAAATTAAGACTAACTACTTATTCAATTTCTCCTCCTATATTTAAAAATTTAAACAATTTATTTATTTTGACCAAGTTTTTAGAAATCCTAATCACGATTTTCCTAATCTTTAAAACTAACTTAGATTTCTTTCAAAAAATAAGTCAAAATATTTCCTTTTTATAACATTTTTTTTTAATTTTTTTTTAATTAGCAAATTTTGTTAGTGTCTACCTATGTTAGTATGTTAGTAAAGCCCACCCCCACACTTATCTCATGCATTGTCCTCAATGTATGAATGAATGCATATATGCATGAAACAGAACAAGGGAAGGCGGAAGTTACCTTAGGGTGGTGGTTCCGGAGGTGGTCTAATTGGTCCACGAAATACGGCCCAATCAAGATAACAGATAATTGGTGGAACCCACCAGAAACTTTCCTTACATAACCCACTAAAATATATGTATAATCAATTTTTAGTATTTCCACCCCATCAAATTTCCAAATTTCATAATAAATTTCAGAGTTAATTGTCTCAACCTCCTTGTCCCAAAATGGAGTATGAAAAGATGGAATTATTGACTTGGACATTATAGGTACGGGAACGAATACCGACTCAAGAAAGATGCTCAAATCAAGTAAGGGCTCAGGAGTCGGGCTAGGTTCAAGAATTGAGTCCAAGTCAAGAAATTGAAACTCAAGTCCACAATCTTCTTCCCACAATGGAATGTGACCTAATATGGGTGATATCTCTTTACTTCCAATATTAAGAAATTCTAGCTCATCGCCATACAATTCTTCAAAACTAAGGTCAACATCTTCCGTCAGAATTGTACAATCAGTTTCAGAAGTAAAGAGATTGTGAGAATCTAGGTCGCATATCTCATTGGGTTCAATGTAATAAAAAGAACTTGCCAATTTATCCATAGGATTTTCAAAATTGTAAAATTGGTCAAGTTCAATATGATCATCTAAAATGGGTGATTCAATTTCATGATGAATTGGAATAGGATCCAATGTTGACTCGGGAAAAGTGAAATCAGGTGGAGACACTGGAGTCATTATTGAATCAGGAAATAAAACTGAATCATCAAGTTGGGGATCATGATCATATTCATCCTCAAGTTCTATTTCAGGAAAGGAAAAACTTGCCAAACTATCAACAATTGGAGTTTCGGCAAGTTCTAATAATTGTACTGAATTAGAATCTTGTTGTCCAAAGCAACTTGGTTCGTCGGCTCTAAAAGAGTGGTCAGCGATATCAGAATTAGCCGGACGGTGAGAACGTAAGGATTGAACCATCAAATCTATGTCATGCTCACGAGCTAATCTAGCCTGAGTCATGGCTTCAAGCCTCTTTTGTGATTGGGCTTGGAAAAAGGAAGTGTAATCGTGATGAAGTTGTGAGTCGGTGGACTCACGCATCATCATGTCTAAGATTGATGGTGGTTGTTGCTTGGACTCGTGCATACTTATCATTTCCCCGATAGATGGTAATCTATTCTGAATGGGGGATCTGAGTATGAATCATTGAAAGAATGTGGACTAGATGGATATGAAAGACAATTTGGTTGAGAATTAAACTCGGGGGAATCGAAACCCCATGAACTCTGTGACGAGTTGAAATTATTATGGACATTATAGTCATAAGATGGAGGGTGTGGGTTATATTCATTCGGATAAGACCATTCCGGCACACTAGATTGGTCAAAGTTATGATATGCCGGGTTGGTAATATCCGAAAAAGAGTTTGGTGTGTAATATGGATTAAAATTTGAAAAATTATTATTATATGCCATATCACACCAACACAAACAAAACAAACAAATAAGCAAACAAAAAAAAAGAAAAAAAATTCTAACCTAAGTTAGGGTAGACTTAGACCTAGACGACTCCTAACTGGTTAGACTGTCCACAGGAGGTAGGGTGTAGACTTTGACCACAAGTTAATCAGCCAGGTCGGGGCAAGATTGGTAGGAGGTTTTCCGTCAAAGACGTTCCTTAATTAAATAACCACCACTCTTCGGGCTTTCGGCCCTCAATCCCCTTCCTAGACACTGATTTGGCAGGAGTCAAATTCCAACACTGTTTCCCCTTAGGATAATCTCCTATTGAGTCCGAGATGTCCCTAGGGCCAACGTCTACTAATTTTTAAGTTAGGCTTTGGTTAGTGAGTGCTTGGGATATGATTTTGGGCTAAGGAAGGGTGATGAAATCCCCACCTTATCTTGTTAATGGGTTATGCCCTTAAGATGAATTAGTGCAAGTGTACAAGATAAGTAGATAAGATTCACTCAAAGCAGAAATTCAACCAAGAGATGAGTCCTATTCTACATGCAATGCGTACGTACCTTGCTCCAGCACTCTTCAACAGTAAAAATAAAGGAATTGAAAAGACACGTGCCTAATATGCAAACGTCTAATCAATTTTTATTAAACAACAAATAGTTTACTGTTGAATTAATTAGCAGTAATCAGGGTTATCACAGAACAAAGTTAACAGACCAGAAAACAGATATGACAATTTGTAGCAACCTGCAGAAAACTGAGTCAGTAATTCACTGCTATTGCCGCGGATCCGCGGCTATTGCCGCGTTTTTGCGGCAAAATAGCAGGCTCTACTGTTCTGCCTTCGAGGGCAGAGGCACAGAGTTGCTATATGTCCACTTCTGCTGCTGTTTCCTGTTCTCCAAACCTGCAAACAGAAAAGAATAAAAGAATAATTAGTTAAAAAATTTTTTAATTTAGAGATAAACTTACCGTCCCTCCCGGCAACGGCGCCAATTTGTTGATTGAGTTTTACCTGCACGCAAAAATAAAATATTAGATTTAAGAATAAAAGGTTGTGCGAAGTTCTCAATACTAATCCGCGGTAGCAATGGCTATGCGGGTCGTGATCCTCTGGGAGGGACTAGCGATAGAAGCGTTTGTAAGTTATCTCTAAAAATTTCATTTTTTTTTTAGTTATTTAAAAGGAAAAGTTAGGTTAGAAAGAAGGTGGTATTTACAATGAATAGGAAAAGAAAGAATTGGGAGATAGTGATTTAATCTACAAAAATAAAATAAAAGAAAAGAAAAGAAAAGAGCACTAACCTTGGTATGGTAGAGAAAATATGTGAAAACCTAACACTTTCTACCTTGTTTCGGAGGCGTTGAACGCATAAACCATAGGATCGATCTCAGTCCCCTGTTCGCATTATATCATCAAGCTTTGGCAAGTATGAAGTGATACGTACCTTGAGGAGGAGAACATCACCATGAAGTATCGTTGGCACCACCAAGACTTGTTATACTTGTGGTTCGGGAATCACTTGCATGCTTATCAAAGATCAACACAAATAAAGTAGAAAAGGAAAAAAAAACAAAAGAAAAGTAAAGCAATAATAAAAAATAAAAGTTACCTTTATTACTTGATACAATGGAAGAGAAGAGAAGCATACATCGGTGTCACGCTCAACATAGCCCTCTTCCTCACTTACATAAAAATTAAAAAAGAAAAGAAAACCTAAACTAGAAAGAAGAAGAAAACCTAAAACCCTAGATTTGGCCCTCTGGCTCTGGACGCTCTCTGTGTTGCATCTGCAGGGGTATTTATAGGAGTTGGAAGATGTAGAGTCCTAGTACAACTCTCCCAAAAAATCTTATCTCCAGACTTGTGGCACTTATCCAAAGAAGTTCAAATCAAATCTGTCCTGCAATTTATTATCCTGTTGATCGCCGAAATTGGCTTATCTACGGACTGAATTGGAACGTTTGATCAACATAAGAGTTGTAGGTTTTCAAGTCTTCTTTCTGGAGCAGTTTGAATCATCAGATTTGCATATCTTTAGCAAAAGTTATGATCTGAATACTAAACATGTACAGTCTGAATCCGAATTTATCTTTAAACTCTTTCCTGCAAGCATTTAGGGTTGAATAGAAGTCTATCCTTCCCTCTTCTTTGTATTTTCAACTTTGGCCCTTATGTATTTGCACTTTTACACCTGGGCTTGGACTTGGGCTTTGATTGAGATTTTAAAGAATAAAAAGGAGTTCAGATTTCTTAGTCTCAATGCGAATCCGCTGTAGCAAGTGCTCAAGCGGGTCGTGATCCTCAGGGAAGGATGCGATGAAAGCTTTTCGACTCGATTCCTCTGTATGCTTCAAGTAAGAAAAGAGAGATTAGATTTGAGATAAAAAGATGATATTAAAGACGTGGTTTTGCTGATCTTCTACCACAACCCTATTGCAAGTTAAGGAGCTTGATCTTCATCTTAAGATGTAGGTGATTCACCCTAGGTCATTACAAATAATTCAAGCAAGAAAAATCAATACTAGACTCTAGCTAAGTTACATTATTTAAAAGCCAAACTATGGTTCATCCTAACATCTAGGTACAGCCTAATAAAAGACGAATCTCAAATTTATGCTGTCCTAGTTCTTAAGTTTGAAGTCATGAGAAGTCTTTTTAATATGCAACCTATATTAGGAATTCTAGGTATTTGTTTAATCTTCTAGAAAAGTTGTTTTTAAACCTAGGGTTTCTATAGATGTTCATTAATCAGATCTAGGCTTAACTGCTCTAGGGTTGCTTCAAGAATCTCAGCAAACCACTAGAGAGAATTAGTTCTTCATTTTTTTCTTTTCAAATTATTTATATATTTTTTTTATTTAATGAGAAAGAGTGCAAGGAAATAAAGAAAAAGAAAACCAGAAGAGATCACAGATTAAAACAACAATCAGAGAGATCACAAAATAAAATAAAATTGCAGAAATTAAATGAGAACAAAAGAGTGACCTTTATTTCAGATGAATCTTCAGTTACAAAATCTTCTCCTTCTCCACAACGTACATGAATGGAAAATACAATCGTGCAGAAATTTAGAGAAAATAGCTAAAAGAAAACCCTAATACGTCTCTAGATGCCCTTTCTGCTGCACCTGCAGGGATATTTATAGTGCAGAAGAAGATAGAGTCCCGGATGAAATTATACACGAAATCTGGTGGTTAGAGTCATCCATACTGCCGCAGAATTGCGGCTTTTGCCGCGTTTCTGCGGCAGTTCAGTGGAGTCAGGCCACGCGCTTTAGCGCGTGGCTTCTCCTGGTCCGTCTGTCTGGGCGCATGCTTCTGGAATATGCATCCTGGCCTTTTAATCTGGATTTTCGAGATAACTTAGTAATCAAGTTACCCTTAATCCAGATTTCTTCAAATCTTGTTTCCACGAATTTCCTTCTTATCTTGGGCTTTTATCCTCATCCTGCAAGTGTTTAGGATTGGATAGAAGTCTATCCTTCCCTTATCTCTGATATTTGCAACTTTTAGCCCTTGTATTTGCATTTGACTTCTTGTAATTGCGCTTTTTCACCTGGGCTTCAAACATGGGCTTGGATCTGGGCTTTTGGGCTCTTTAAGCTTTATTTCTTATAAAAATAATAATTCGAGGCCTGCGCACATTAAATAACGAAATATTAATAAATGTTCATTATAATATGAATAAATGTGCAAATGTGATGGTATATATGATGACAATTATGCATTTTTCACTACCTATCACACCCCCACACTTATCTTTTGCTCGTCCTCGAGTAAAAATCAAAAAGAAAGAGAAAAATCTAACCTAGCTAACTCACTTTCGTAGGAATCACGGTTGCACTTAGCATGTGCAACAAGCCGTTAAACCCCTAGGTTACCCTAGAGGACGAGTGTTGTCTCGTGAGGGTTTTCAGCGGATTACACCCACAAAATCCATAAAAAGGAAAATATTTGACTTATATTGGAAGAGACTAAGTAGTCTATAAGTTTTAGGATCCTCATTTTTATTCATTCTTCAAACCTAGTCTTTATAAAGTCAATTGTTATTCATTTTAGGTAAGGATTAAAATTGAATTTCTAATATAGTCTTTTTCGTTACCAAAAATCATATGCATCCTTATGTATTTTTACTAGCAATTCCTTAACTTGGACTCTCATGCCTCTTTATTATCATCTAATTTTCTTTCGTGTAAGTATCAAGGCTTCTTGAGGCCCTCATACCTAACTAATTGACTATTAGATGTGTTAATATTTTTTTTTTTTTGGCATGTATAACTCATCTCATTTTCTTTCGTATAAGTATCAAGGCTTCTTGAGGCCCTCATACCTAACTAATTGACTATTAGATGTGTTAATACATGTATAATATTTCTCAGTTTTCTTAGGCTTTCTAATCCACCCATGTAGCGAACTTAAAGTCGGTGGCTCCCAAACCGGTCGGCTTTAGGGCACCAGGTGAGAAAAACACCCGCGGACTCAAATTCGAATGAATTAGGCCACAAAACTAAGGACTTTATTTTTATTTAGAACTCACCTTTAGGTGTGAATACTTATGCTTCTTGAGGCACATGTATCCAGCTTAATTGGTGATATATATTATTATTATTTTTTTTATGAGGCACAAGGTCTTTGTCTTAGAATCCTAGATATGTACTAGGAATGCACATTTCATTAAGGTAAAATTAAGACTAACTAATTATTCAATTTCTCTTCCTATACCTAAAATTTAAACAATTTATTTATTTTGACCAAGTTTTTAGAAATCCTAATCATGATTTTCCTAATCCTTAAAACTAACTTAGATTTCTTTTAAAAAATAAGTCAAAATATTTCCTTTTTATAACATTTTTTATATATTTTTAATTTTTTTAATACATTTTTAATTTTTTTTATTTTTTATTTTTATATTACATACCCTTCCCCCACACTTGTTTCATGCATTGTCCCTAATGTATGAATGAAATGTATGGATGCATGAACTGGCAGAAAGATATAATCACTGATACAGTGGGTCAAAAAGACCCATCGCCGCATTAGCTTCCGGCACAGACTCCAAAAAGATTTTAAGACGTTGACCATTTACCTTGAATGCATTGCCATTTTTGGGATCGTAGATCTCTATGGCTCCGTGTGGAAACACCGTCTTAACAATGAATGGTCCTGTCCATCTTGACTTCAACTTGCCGGGAAAGAGATGAAGTCTAGAGTTGTAGAGTAAAACTTTTTGTCCTTGGACAAAAGTTTTTCTCGTGATGAATTTATCGTGAAAAACCTTAACTCTATCCTTCGCAATCTTTGCATTCTCGTATGCATCATTCCTCAACTCCTCTAGTTCAGAAATTTGTAATTTCCGAAACTCACCGGCCTTATCTAAATCGAAATTTAGCTGCTTAATTGCCTAAAGGGCCCGGTGCTCTAGCTCGACAGGAAGGTGGCAAGCCTTTCCAAAGACCAGTCTGCAGGGAGACATTTCTAGAATCGTCTTAAAGGCAGTCCTATATGCCCATAGGGCATCCACCAGTTTGGTAGACCAGTCCTTCCTATTCTGATTCACAGTCTTCTCCAAATGAGCTTGACTTGCCTATTAGAAACTTCTACCTGACCGCTAGTTTGAGGATGGTAGGGCGTAGACAACTTGTGAGTAATGGCATATTTTCGCATAAGAGCTTCAAAAGTTCTATTGCAAAAATGTGTGTCATTGTCGCTAATGATGGCTCGAGGGATTCCAAAGCGTGAGATGATATTATCTTTCAAGAATTTGACAACAACTTTGTTGTCATTTGTCTTGCAAGGGACAGCTTCTACCCACTTTGACACGTAGTCTACGGCCAACAAGATGTACTGGTGCCCAAACGAATTAGGGAAGGGTCCCATAAAATCAATGCCCCATACGTCGAAAAGTTCTACTTCTAGAATGGGATTTAGGGGCATCATATTTCGTTTGAAAATTCTTCCTATCATTTGACATCTTGTGCAAGTTTTGCAATACTCAAATGCGTCTCTAAACACAGTTGGCCAATAAAAGCCACTTTGCAGAATTTTTCGGCAGTTTTGCGGGGACCAAAATGTCCACCGCAAGCGAACTCATGATAAAAAGCTAGCACGCTTCTAGTCTCCTCGTCGGGGACACATCTCCTAATGATTTGGTCGCTACAATATTTGAAAAGATAAGGATCTTCCCACATGTAATACCGAACTTGAGACAAGAATCGGTATCTATCCTGTTTAGACCAACTAGGTGGTGTTTGGTTTGTGACTAAGTAATTTACTATGTCAGCAAACCATGGCTCCTTAGAGATGGCTAGAAGTTGCTCATCGGGAAAATTGTCATTGATGGGCAGCTCGTCAGAAGGTGCGTTTGGCACACGAGAGAGATGGTCAGCTACGACATTTCGATACCTTTTTTATCTCGAATTTCGAGATCGAATTCTTGAAGAAGAAGGATCCAACGAATGAGTTTGGCCTTCGCATCTTTTTTAAGCATAAGGTATCGAAGAGCAGAATGGTCAGTGAAAATCGTGGTCTTGGTCCCAAGTAGGTATGGGCGGAATTTCTCCAAAGCGAACACTACTGCCAAGAATTCCTTCTCGGTTGTAGTATAGTTCATTTGGGCGTCATTGAGCGTCCTACTCGAATAATAGATCACGTGCTGCTTGTCGTCCTTACGCTGTCCTAAGACAGCACCTATCGCAAAATCTGAGGCATCGCACATGATCTCAAAAGGCTTGGACCAGTCCGGAGGTGAGATGATAGGAGCAGAGATAAGTTCTATTTTCAATTTTTCCCATGCACTATGGCACCTATCATCAAAGAT
Source organism: Agave tequilana (assembly GCA_038442645.1). NCBI lineage: Eukaryota > Viridiplantae > Streptophyta > Magnoliopsida > Asparagales > Asparagaceae > Agave > Agave tequilana. The sequence continues at coordinate 64,433 of JAVJIF010029286.1, read as the reverse complement.
GAAGGACACGTCTTTAGCTAGAAGGTTTGTAAGGGGTCTAGCAATTTTGCTAAAGTCCTTAATGAACCTACGATAAAATCCGGCGTGTCCTAAGAAAGACCGAATGTCCTTCACGCATCGCGGAAGTGGAAGTTTTGCTATGATCTCCACCTTGGCCTTCTCTACCTTAATCCCTTCCCTAGATATCTCGTGACCTAGGACAATCCCATGTTGCACCATGAAGTGACACTTTTCCCAATTGAGGGTCAAGTTCTTTTCGGTGCACCTACTCAGCACTAGCTCCAAGTGATGGAGACACTGGTCAAATGAATTTTCATAGACGGAGAAGTCGTCCATGAAAATTTCTAGGAAACGCTCGACCATATCAGAAAACAAGCTTAACATACAACGTTGGAATGTGGCGGGGGCATTGCATAGGCCGAAAGGCATTCGACGGTAGGCAAATGTCCCAAATGGACACGCGAACGTTGTCTTCTCTTGATCCTCCGGGGCTATAGGAATTTGGTTATACCCTGAATAACCGTCCAAAAAGCAGTAATACTCATGACCTGCTAATCTTTCCAACATTTGGTCAATGAACGGGAGGGGAAAATGATCTTTCCTAGTGGCTGCGTTCAACTTGCGGTAGTCTATGCATACTCTTACCTTGGTAGGCAATCGTATTTGCACCAACTCATGCTTGTCGTTCTCTACCACAATAAAGCTAGACTTCTTAGGGACCACATGCATTGGGCTAACCCATTCGCTATCGGAAATGGGATAAATGATCCCATTATCTAACAGTTCACTATTTCGGCGTGTACAGCCTTCTGCATGAGTGGGTTTAGCCTACGCTGTGGATCTCTCTTCGGTCTAACCCCTTCCTCTAGATGGATACGATGCTGGACTATCGTAGGGCTCAGTCCATTGATATCTGCCATAGTCCAACCAATGGCTTCCCTATGTCTCCTAAGGGTTGCCAGTAGGTCTTCCTCTTGCCTATTAGTCAAATTAGATACAACTATGACCGGTAACGTCTCTTGTTCACCGAGGTAGGCGTACTTAAGATGTTTAGGCAAGGCTTTTAACTCCAAAGAAGGAGTTGGCTCGATGGGTGGAAGAGTTAAGCTAGAATCTCCCATCTCTATAGAACTCAGATTTGATTCCCATCCGATCTCATCAAGACTGATATCACTTGTTTCTAACTCTTCCTCTTCCTCTGACTCAAATATGATCTCATCATTATGCTCACTCGTCATGTTCTCAATGGAGTTAACCTCAAAGGGTTGGTCGGTCACATCGTAGGGATGCTTACCTAGGTTGAAAACATTGACTTCCTTGGTCATATCCCCAAAAGTTAATCTCATGGATCCGTTTCTACAATTGATTATTGCATTTGCAGTTGCTAGGAACGGTCTTCCTAAGATGACGGGAGTTTGGGACCTAGGATTAGACACAGGTTGTGTCTCTAAGACAATGAAATCTACTGGGTAAATGAATTCTCCTACCCTTATGAGAACGTCATTGATTTCTCCCTTAGGAACTTTGATAGAGCGGTCAGCCAACTGAATAGTAACTTGGGTCGGGTTGAGTTCACCTAATCCAAGTTGTTGATACACGGAGAAAGGGAGCAAATTGATGCTGGCTCCTAAATCGAGGAGTGCTCGATTGATTTCGGCTCGACCTATGGTGCAAGAGATGGTGGGGCAACCTGGGTCCTTATACTTGATAGGGATCTGATTGGACAATAGCTCACTAATGTTAGTGGCTAGAAAAACCTTCTTAGGCACATTAGTCTTTCTTTTCTTGGTGCACATGTCCTTAAGGAATTTGGCATAATTAGAGACATGTTGGATTGCATCAAGAAGTGAAATGTTGAGCCTAACTTGATTGAACACCTCTAATAATTTCTCCATATGTGCATTGTTGTTACTTCTAAGCCTATTTGGAAATGGAGCTATAGGCTGGTGCATCTGACCTGCTGACTTTTCAGCTTCAGTTTCATTGGGGCTGGATGGAACAGGAGTGGAGCTAGATGGAATGGAAGTGGAGCTAGATGGAATAGATGGCTGAGATGGATCCGATGGCATGGATACTTGATTATCAACTTGTTTTCCCAATCTGAGTGTATGAACCATATGACACTGATTTGGGTCTTGAGCCTCATTGGCTGGCCTAGGATTCCTAGGATTTGGCAATGGTTGACTCGGTATGGTACCCCTCTGTCTTTCTTGCTGATTTAATGGACCTCTATCCTGGTCAAGACTTGAGCTAGTGTGTCATGGCTTCTAACAAGAGTGTCCACTTTCTTTCCATGTTTGAAAGCCTTGTTTCCATTTGTGAATATTGGAAAGATGGTGGAGGATTTTGACTAGGAAAACTTTGCTGATAGGGCGGATTTTGGAAATTGTTGGAGAATTTGAGCCTAATTTGATCATTGTTGCTTGGGCCGCATGAAAAATTGGGATGATTTCTCCAACCAGGATTGTAGGTGGGTGAATAAGGATTGTTGGCGGGCCTTGTGAAAGCCGCACTCATATGTTCGGGCAAGCTTTGATGCGCGAAAAAGACAGGACATTCCTCGAACACATGGTTCATATCTTGACAATAAGTACAGCCCGCCGAAGATGTTGGGCTGACTTGGTTCACAGAGACTGGCTCTTTAGTTTCAAGGGCCTCTAGTCTTCGCATAACAACAGCTAACTTAGCATCGGTTGCTATGTTGGCCTCAATGGAATGGATACCTCCTTTAGAAGAAGTAGGGTCATTAGTCCTAAATTTTTCCAGAGTAGGTTCCCATTGGATGGTATTTTCAGCTAATTCCTCATACAATTCCCATCCTTCATTTTCGTTCTTTTTCATAAATCCTCCTTGGCACATGGATTCAAACAACGTCTTAGTTTGATATTCTAATCCATCATATAGAACTTGGCAAAGTCGCCATTTCTCTATCCCATGGTGAGGGCATTGGGCAAGAAGGTCCTTAAAACGTTCGAAATATTTCCAAAAAGGCTCATTTGCTGTTTGCTTAAACTGTAGGATATTCTTCCTAATCAGTGCAGTCTTGTGAACGGGATAAAATTTCTTTAAGAAGGCCTTAACGAAATTATCCCAAGAAGATATAGAACCGACCTCTAGACTGTAGAGCCATTTCTTTGCTAAATCCTTCAAAGCAAAGGGGACAAACCTAAGTTTGATGTCATCTTTTCCTAACTTAGGAATATTCATCATGAGACATACTTCCTCAAATTCCCTTATGAAGAAGTATGCATCCTCGGAGTCAAGTCCATGAAATTTCGGAAGGGTGTTGATGTATTGTGGCTTAAGCTCAAATGGGTCAACACCTTCATCGTTAAGCTTGATGCAAGAAGGAAGAGAAGTCCTGATAGGATAGATCCTATCTTGGAGTGATGGCGGTTGTGCCATGTGTGAGTCGGGATTGAGCTCGGGTGGTGAACTAGTTCTAGTTAGCCTGGATGTAAGTGGGTCTCTCGACCAAGCGGGCATGCACAATCAGCAAACAAGTTCACCCAATCAATCAATAAAAAAGAAAACAATCAAAAATCCTAATCTAGGGTAAGCCTTGACCTAGACGACTCCTAACTTTAGACTGTCCTTAGGAGGTCTACTGTCGACGTTAACCACAAGCTAATCGGCCAGGTAGGTGGCAAGACCGGTGGGAGGTTTTCCGTCAGAGACGTTCCTTAATTAAATAACCACCGTTCTTTGGGCTTTCGGCCCTCAATCCCCTGCCTAGACACCGATTTGACAAGAGTTAATTTCGAACAATTTTCCTCCTTCGGTCAATCTCCTATTGAGTCCGAGTTAACCTAGGGCCAACGTCTAGTCAAATTTTACTTAAGGTTAGGGTTGTGAGTGTGACGGATATGATTTGTGGGCCAAGGAAGGGTGATGAAATTCCCACCTTATCTTGCTTATGGGTTATGCCCTTAAGATGAATTAGTGTACGTGTAAAGCTGTAGAAAAGTAATTACTCAAGAAAGCAGTAAACAACCAAGAGTGTTTCCTAATCTATATGCTATGCAAACGTACCTTGTCGCCAGCACTCTTCAACAGAATTAAAAAGAATTAAAATAGACACGTGCCCTAAATGCAAGAGTCTAATATTTTTTTTTATTTTCAACAAATGGGTTAATGTTATTAATTAGCAGTTGCAGAGTGATAACAGAGAAATTTAATCACAGCAGTAAGCAAATTTTGCAATGCAGAGCAACCTGCAGAAAAGCAGGTTAGTAGTTCACTACAATTGCCGCAATTTTGCGGCTTTTACCGCAATTTTGCGGCAAATTGGTAGGCCCTGGTGCTCTGCCTTCGAGGGCAGAGGCACTGGGTAGCTATGTGTCCTTGCTGCTGCTTTTTTTTTCTTGTTTTCTGTATCTGCAAACAGAAAAAATAAAATTGATTAGATGGAGGAAATCGTGCCGTTCCTTCCCCGGCAACGGCGCCAAAAATTTAATTGAGATTTTTAAAGAATAAAAAGGAGTTCAGATTTCTTAGTCTCAATGCGAATCCGCTGTAGCAAGGGCTCAAGCGGGTCGTGATCCTCAGGGAAGGATGCGATGAAAGCTTTTCGACTCGATTCCTCTGTATGCTTCAAGTAAGAAAAGAGAGATTAGATTTGAGATAAAAAGATGATATTAAAGACGTGGTTTTGCTGATCTTCTACCACAACCCTATTGCAAGTTAAGGAGCTTGATCTTCATCTTAAGATGTAGGTGATTCACCCTAGGTCATTACAAATAATTCAAGCAAGAAAAATCAATACTAGACTCTAGCTAAGTTACATTATTTAAAAGCCAAACTATGGTTCATCCTAACATCTAGGTACAGCCTAATAAAAGACGAATCTCAAATTTATGCTGTCCTAGTTCTTAAGTTTGAAGTCATGAGAAGTCTTTTTAATATGCAACCTATATTAGGAATTCTAGGTATTTGTTTAATCTTCTAGAAAAGTTGTTTTTAAACCTAGGGTTTCTATAGATGTTCATTAATCAGATCTAGGCTTAACTGCTCTAGGGTTGCTTCAAGAATCTCAGCAAACCACTAGAGAGAATTAGTTCTTCATTATTTTTTTTTCTTTTCAAATTATTTATATATTTTTTTTTTAATGAGAAAGAGTGCAAGGAAATAAAGAAAAAGAAAACCAGAAGAGATCACAGATTAAAACAACAATCAGAGAGATCACAAAATAAAATAAAATTGCAGAAATTAAATGAGAACAAAAGAGTGACCTTTATTTCAGATGAATCTTCAGTTACAAAATCTTCTCCTTCTCCACAACGTACATGAATGGAAAATACAATCGTGCAGAAATTTAGAGAAAATAGCTAAAAGAAAACCCTAATACGTCTCTGGATGCCCTTTCTGCTGCGCCTGCAGGGATATTTATAGTGCAGAAGAAGATAGAGTCCCGGATGAAATTGTAGACGAAATCTGGTAGTCAGAGTCATCCATACTGCCGCAGAATTGCGGCTTTTGCCGCGTTTCTGCGGCAGTTCAGTGGAGTCAGGCCACGCGCTTTGGCGCGTGGCTTCTCCTGGTCCGTCCGTCTGGGCGCATGCTTCTGGAATATGCATCCTGGCCTTTTAATCTGGATTTTCGAGATAACTTAGTAATCAAGTTACCCTTAATCCAGATTTCTTCAAATCTTCTTTCCACGAATTTCCTTCTTATCTTGGGCTTTTATCCTCATCCTGCAAGTGTTTAGGGTTGGATAGAAGTCTATCCTTACCTTATCTCTGATATTTGCAACTTTTAGCCCTTGTATTTGTATTTTGACTTCTTGTAATTGCGCTTTTTCACCTGGGCTTCAAACATGGGCTTGGATCTGGGCTTTTGGGCTCTTTAAGCTTTATTTCTTATAAAAATAATAATTCGAGGCCTGCACACATTAAATAACGAAATATTAATAAATGTGCATTATAATATGAATAAATGTGCAAATGTGATGGTATATATGATGACAATTATGCATTTTTCACTACCTATCAGGCTTGGATATGGGCTTTTGGGCTTCATTAAGCTTTATTTCTTATAAAAATAAGAACTCGAGGCCTGCACACAATAAATCACAAAATATTAATAAATGTGCATAATTAAATGAATAAATATGAAAATGTAATGGTAAATGTTATGATAAAAATGCATTTTTCACTACCAATCAACATACCTACTACAGTCTACTCTAATCAATCATATCTCTCTGTTAGCTTATCAAATCGTTCCTTCTGAGTATGAGAAATCTCTAAAATCCTAATTTTCATTTTATTTATTTATTTTAGTTTTTAGGTTTGGGAGTTGTTGGGCAAACTCATGCTAGTTTCCCACCATGAATTTTAGGGGGGTTTTAAGAATAGTATTAAGATTAGAATACATATTGTATTAGAACTGTATTAGTAGTATTAGGTTTTCTTATTATCCTATTGTAATCTCTATATGTTGGAGGAGAGAGGATATTAAAGGAGGTGATGCCATGCCAAGTGCTGTAGAAGATTGCCAAGTGCCGTCGAAGATCGCCAAGGAAGTCGACGATGAAGGCAAAGGGACAGCGGCAGGAAATAGCAGCAGCAGCAGAAGACAGGCGGGCCGGTCGACCGGGCCGGTCGACCGACGTGCACAGCATGCACAGGGTTTTGAGCGGTCGACCGGCGGGTCGACCGAAGTGCTCTGACTGCAGGAACCCAACTCTCGGGTTTTCTGGGTCGACCGTCGGGTCGACGGAAGAGGAGGTCGGTCGACCGTCCCGGTCGACCGACAGTCGGGTTTGGGTGAAATCTGTTGCTCCGCTGATGTGAGGTATTTAAGCCTAATGTTGATTCTAGGGTTTAATATCTCCGCGAAATTGTATTAGCTGTGAGTTCTTGTAACGCCCCGATCCCGCAGGTACGGGGACGTTATGGCGACGTACATACGCGAGGTGTAAACACGCTCACGCGTACGTTAAGCCTCAATACAGTACATAACCTCCATAAATACCTGGTGTCCAGCATGAGATAAGTACAAGAATACCTGCAGAAGAGGGTTAGTAATCATAACAGATATGGAATATAGGAACAAATAAGATAACTGAAATGAATTACTAAAATACCTATGAATAGGCCAGATGAGGAATTTCCTAGGTGACTCCAAGGCACTCTCGGTACGCGGATCTCCAATCTGGGCACGCAAACCCATGGTCGTCAGAAAGCGACCTAGTGAGTGGTAAAATGAAGGAACAGTAATACATACATAGTAATACAAGCATGATACTAATATATAATACATGATGTGGTACAAGTGATATTATATCATAAGCATATAGGAAGCAATAGAAATATAATAATATGTCATCTTTAGGTACCATCACTACCTAGCCGGTTATCATCAGGTCATGACTCTAATCATATTTAGTTCATATAATAAATAATGTTATCTAACGGTGACATAATAGCAGTGAACATGATAGTGATGTAAATGTGGGTATATGCAATATGAACATGCTACTGTGTTGTGTCTAGACAACATATAAACAATGCAAAACAGACTATATGTGATGCAAGGTGTACCTGTGCATGAGTAGTATTCCACCATAGGTATCGAGTATTGTAGCAAAGTCTACAGGTAACATGATAGCGATACAATAACATGAACATGAACAGTAACAAGTAAGCAAGATCACAGTGAACATGATAGCAAATAAAATAACAGGAACAGTAACATGTATTAGGTAAGTCATGTCAAAGTCATGTACAATAATAGCATACATGTCTGAGGCAAGTCATGTGATTGATACAATAGTAGCAATCAGTACCACCTGATATTTTAATCACTCTCTTCCAGTGTCCCATACCACTGGCAGTTCATACTGGAGCCCGCACTCCAGTCGAACCCATCCGGACATGGCCTACGGGTACCATTATCCAAACGAGAGAGTAACTAAATAACAAGTGTTCCCGACGTCCACTATTGTGTATACTGTTTTATTATGTTAATTGGAAACCCATGGTCGAGGAGTTCTTATCGGGTGGATGTATCCCGTGCATACCCGGGATCACGGCCTTAAACAAGCCCCTGGCTGCCAGGACCAGGGCCCTCCGCTAAGAGGGGAGCATGAATCAAGTAACAAGAGCTCATGGAGCAATTGGTAGTAGCACTACCGTCCCTGCAGTGGGAAAACAATATGGATCCAGTACATAACCCGATAAGATCTAATCAACCGTCAAGTCTCCCCATACCCCAGTTAGCTTTATGATCTGCTATATCCAGTATACAATGTAACAAGAACAACTACTGTACATGATACGGTGAACATGATATCTGGACCTGAGCTCTATTGATAGCGTAGAACAATATAACGGAATCAGGAACAATATAACATGAACAAGATAACATGAACAATATACTGGGAACGGGAACAATAGATGTGGGCTTCCCACATATCGCATATCAACAGCTCACATGTCAGTAACAGGAATATCCGTATCATTAACAGGAAACGATCATATAATATGGAGAGGATAACCTGGAACAATAATCTGTGTAACGTGCACAGTGCGTTATATGATAATAAGTGAGAAACATTATATGCATGTGTATCTGTAATATGTAAGTATGACATAAATGTATATAATGATCATGCTAACATGGAATGCGATAGTCCGTGCAGTGATATGTCGAGAATCCATGTAACGAGGATAATAATACATGTCATAACGGTATTTCGTGTAGTGAGGCCGCTAAGTATCGATGGGCTATGCCTACGAAATAACAAGTGTGCCGTGTCATAGAATCTGTGTAACATGCACCGATAATAATAGTGGTCAGTGTCTACTATCATGTACAATGAACTACAGTAGCCGTAAGCCTGCGTGGCACTAATATATGTAGGAACAGTGGTCGACTGTGTCTTATAGTACCGGTGTCTAGCATGTATGCATGTAACATGACTGTGACACAGTACATGTCATGATAGTGTCCAACATATGGTGACATAGTGGGCCGGATGTTACTAGTCCATGAACATGATTAAATAGGTATCCAGTGTCACACTCTACGTCTAGTAGGTCTCAGGCATATTTTTAAGTACAGTGGTGATGACAGTGTTTTATGATTGTCTACGATTTATTTTACCGGTATCATGTTTTATTTAAATAATGCAACTAAGTGCAATCAATATAATAAAAGATAATTTATAAATTAAAAACACTCACAAACTGGCTACAGGACTGTAGCTCTCTTCTCCACGATCGCAACGGATCCAGAATCGCCCGAATCGGAGTCCGAATGCTCCAGATATCGCCCGAATACCAAAACTGATATAAAAAGGTTAGAAACGTAATAAACTGAAATGTTCAGGGGGCTAATTGTAATTTTACAAGGGCCTAAAAGTAATTTAAAAATTTACAGGGGCTAAAATGAAAGTTTACCTTAACGGGTAGGGTTGGGGGTGTAAACGGGTCGGGTTTGGGTTAAACCCAAAACCCGAAACCCGTTGGGTTTCCTTCTCAACGAATCCACAGCAGCAGCCTTGCGGCTGCTGCTGCCGCCCAGGTGCGGCCGCCGCCCGCGCGCGCCCGTCGCCCGCGCGCGCCCGCCGCCGGTGCCGCTCTGCCGGCGCCGGCCACTCCGGCGCTGCTCCGGCGCCACCACGGCGCCGCTCCGGTGCCAACAGTGAGAAGAAGAGAACGGGAGAGGGTGGGGCTGTCCCTCCTCTTCCCACAGCCGGCCCTGCGCCGGCCGGCCTACGGCGCCGCCGGCACCCTGCCGCCGGCGCCTGGCCGCCGGTCAGGCCGCCGGGGAAGAAAGAGAGGGAGACAGGGAGTGTGAGAGAGGGCTCCGTCCGTTGGGTTTGGGCTTCAGCCAAAGAGTGAGGGAGATTAATTAGAGAGAGGGGGAGAGCTAATTAGAGAGAGAGAGAGAATATGAGAGAATTAGAGAGAGTGAGGAGAGAGAAAGAGAGAATTAGAGATTTAAATAGGGGGGAGAGGCGGTGCTACAGTAGGGCGGTGATGGGTTAGTCAGTGGAAGTTGCTTCCAGCGAAATGAAGAAGGGAGAAGAAAAGAAAGGAAAAAGAAGATTTAAAAATATAATATTTTATTATTATAAAATTGGTCGAAAATTCGATCAGCTCCGAACGGTGTCCAAAAATTACAAAAAATAGAAAATATTATCCTGAGACGTAATATGAAGACGGTTTGTAGAAATTCAATACGGTTTGAAAATTAAAAATCCTGAAAGCTGTCGCCGGCACTGGGCGACACCAGTTTTGCCCGGATTTCGATAAATTCAGAAAAATCCCCAAAAATACCCTAACGTAGATAACACGATTCTAAGACATCTGGTGAAAGCAGATTCTCAAACTTGTACTCCGTTTATTAATTAAAAATCGGAGAGCAGATTATCGGTATCTGTCGACACCGACTCCGGAGATTTTCCAAACTAATTCAGAAAATTTCCAGAAAATCCTGAAAAATCTACAATATTAGGAAATGATTTTTGAAACTGAAATCAGGTCAATCAGAATACTACAGAAGTCAAATCAAATTTGTACGTCGTATCGCGTACAGATACGTTGATACGTACACCGGGGATCAGGGTATTACAGTTCTCTTGCATTCAAAGAGACGAAGAGCTATTGTAATCATCTTCCTAAATAAAATTCTCTGCATTGATTGCCCCGAGGACGTAGGCATTGAGGCCGAACCTCGTTAAATCTTGTCTTTGTGATTTGTGCATTCTTCGTATGATTGTTGGGTTGTTCTTTGTGCTGGAGATCTTGGGATTCTCTATTGTTTGGTTGTTGTGATTGGATAGCGCGCACAACAAGTGGTATCAGAGCTTCCGGGTTGCACTTGGGATTTCTGAGGATTCGAAGGGCTCGAGATCTGATCCGGTGGAGATCGTGTGTCGATCTCAGATCGGAGGTATTGGGTGTTCGAGGAGATCGTGTGTCGATCTCAGAAGGACGCAAGGAGGGCTCGTTGAATCTGTGTTGAAGTAGATCCAGTGAGAAACTCGATCTAGGGTTTCAAGGGACAGGTAAAAAATCCTATTTTTATCTGAGTAGAGATCTATTTCAAGTTGGTTGTTCTTCCACATAAATAGAGAATCAGAAAAAAAAAAATCTCAATGGCAGAAGAGACTGCATCTGTTAAGACAATGAACACTCACCCAAGGATTGAAGTTGTTAAGTTTAATGGGACTAACAATTTTGGTATGTGGAGATGCGAGGTTATGGATGCGCTGAATGCATCAAACCTCGAAGACACTCTCCTATTGGCGAAGAAGAAGAACACTACCACTGATGAAGAGTGGGCGAAGATGAACAGGTCGGCATGTGGCTTGATATGTTCATGCTTGTCACAAGACATAAAATACCTTGTGCAACATGAGACGTCAGCGAAGAAACTGTGGGAAACCCTTGAAAAGAAGTACCTGACGAAGAGTGTAGAGTCCAGGTTGCAGCTTAAGAGTAAGCTGTATCAGTTTCGGATGAAGAAGGGGAGCACAGTAAATGAGCACATCAACCGATATACGAAGCTTCTTACAGATCTGCTAAATGTGGATGTCATGGTAGATGAGGAAGATAAGGCGGTCATCTTTCTGAATTCACTTCCTGCAGAGGAGTACGAGACATTCACACTGACCTTCATTAATGGAAGGCAGAGCTTGGATTATGATGAGGTGTCGTCTGCATTGATGAGTTATGACACAAGGAAGAATGAGAGGCATCCTTCTCAGTCAGGGTCATCGGCGGAGGCATTGGAAGTAAGAGGCAGAGGTTCATCAAGGAAGGGAAAGGAGATTAGAGGAAGATCGAAATCTAGGTCGGGATTCAGGGATCTTAAGAGAAATCAGTGTGCTTTCTGTAAAGAGATTGGGCACTGGAAGGTAGACTGTCCAAAGTTCAAGGGAAAGAAGAAAGAATCAAAGTCTGAAGCAAATCTAGCAAAAGTGGTAAAAACTGCAAGCAGAAAATCACAAGCAGATGGATCAGATTCAGATTCTTCGGTGTTCTCGTTTTCAGTTACCACTCCCGTCATAGGCTACTCGGGTGAGAACGAGTGGATCTTGGACACAGGTGCAACATATCATGTATGCTCTAATCGAGACTGGTTTACCAGTTTTGAGAAGTTGGAGGGGTGTTCGGTCGTCATGGGCAATGATCATCTGTGCATCATGGAGGGTGTTGGCACTATTCTAATCAGGATGTTTGATGGGATGGTGAGAGAGCTGAAAGAAGTGAGATATGTACCTCAACTGAAGAGGAACTTGATCTCTGTAGGAGCTTTGGAATCATTGGGTCTCGGAGTGTCTATTAAGGAAGGAGTTCTTAAAATGACAAAGGGCTCGATGGTGGTGTTGAAGGCCGATCGCCGGAACAACTTGTATTACTTGAAGGGTAGTACAGTGACGGGGCAGGTGGCAGCTTCTACCAGTCAGAAGGAAGATTCAACCCGGCTGTGGCACATGAGGCTGGGACATGCAGGGGAGAAATCAATGCAAACTTTTGTGAAGAAAGGGTTGCTGAAGGGTGCTGAGACCTGCAAGTTGGATCTATGTGAACATTGCATCATCAGCAAGAAGACCAAGGTGAAGTTTGGCACAGCTTCACACTGCACGGAGGGTATTCTTGATTATGTTCACACGGATGTATGGGGACCTACCAAGACTGCATCGATTGGAGGTAACCACTATTTTGTGTCGTTCATTGATGACTACTCTAGGCGATGTTGGGTGTACACTATGCGACACAAAGATGAAGTCCTAGAGCTGTTTGTGAAGTGGAAGGCTAATCTGGAGAGAAGCACGGGAAGGAAGGTCAAGGTTCTCCGTTCTGACAATGGAGGAGAGTACAAATCCGATCCTTTCCTACAGCTATGCCTTGATGAGGGCATAGAGAGACACTTCACAGTACGAGAGACTCCGCAACAAAATGGGGTGGCTGAGAGGATGAACCGGACTTTGCTAGAGAAGGTTCGGTGTATGTTATCCAATGCAGGACTGCCAAAGAAGTTTTGGGCTGAAGCTTTGGGGTATGCATGCCATCTTGTGAACAGGTTGCCATCGTCTGCAATAGGGGGGAAGACTCCTCTTGAAGCTTGGTCAGGAAGAACTGCTGAGGACTATGATTTGCTACGAGTTTTCGGATGTCCAGCCTACTACCATGTCAAAGAAGACAAGTTGGACCCAAGGGCAAAGAAAGGGGTATTCGTTGGCTTCAAGCGAGGAACCAAGGGGTTCAAGATTTGGGACCAAAAGGACAACAAGTTCATAATCAGCAAGGATGTCACATTCGATGAGGCTTCTTTGATGAAGCCTACGGTCTCTAAGCAGGTGGAGACCAGCAAGACCAAGGAGCTATTGCAGCAGGTGGAGAGTGATGCAGATCCACCATCTCTACAGGATTCAGTATCAGTTCGGATCATTCCTGAGGTGACACAGGGTGGTGATCAAGTAGCTGAAGAAAATGCTGAAAATGTTGAAGAGGATCAGGAGCAGGTCATGGGTACTGTTCCAGATTCTACTGCGGTTGGAAGACCACAGAGGAACACTAGGAGACCGGGTTGGCTCACCACTGATATGATCGTCGCGTATGCACTTCCAGTTGTTGAAGAGGCTATTCCATCTACCTTCAGGGAAGCTGAGATCAGTACAGAAGCTAGGATGTGGAAAGAGGCCATGGATGAAGAGAAGAAATCTCTCTACAAGAACAACACATGGGAACTTACTAAGTTGCCCAAGGGGAAGAAGGCCATAGGGTGCAAGTGGGTATTTGCTAAGAAGCAAGGATCTCTCCAAGAAGATGCAGTGCGCTACAAGGCAAGGCTGGTGGCTAAAGGCTACGCTCAGAGAGAAGGAATCGACTATAACGAGGTGTTCTCCCCGGTAGTTAAACACTCGTCTATTCGGATTCTATTGGCTTTGGTGGTGCAGAATGAGTTGGAACTTGACCAACTTGATGTGAAGACCGCCTTTCTCCACGGCGATCTTGAGGAGGAGATCTATATGACACAGCCCACAGGTTACAAAGCTGCAGGGAAGGAAGAGTTAGTATGTAAGCTAAAGAAATCGCTGTACGGTTTGAAGCAGTCTCCTAGACAGTGGTACAACCGATTTGATAGCTTCATCAGGAAGAAGAAGTACACACGTAGCCATTTCGACCCATGTGTGTACTACAACAAGTTACCATCAGTTGAATATATCTATCTACTTCTTTATGTAGATGATATGTTGATTGCTTCTAGGTCGAGATCTGCTATTGACTCTCTGAAGAAGATGTTATCGTCAGAGTTTGAGACGAAGGACCTGGGGGAAGTAAGGAAAGTATTGGGCATGAGATCACTAGAGACAGGAAAGCTGGCAGGATAAGTTTGACACAGAAGGGCTATTTGGAGAAGGTACTGCAGAGGTTTAATATCAGCAAGGATACTAAGTCTGTTAGTACACCTATGGCGCCGCACTTCAAATTGTCAGCAAAGATGTCTCCAAGGAGTGTTCAAGAGCGTGAGTATATGTCTCATGTTCCATATGCCAATGCTGTGGGTAGCTTGATGTATGCTATGGTATGTACGAGGCCAGATCTATCACAGGCAGTCTCCATGGTGAGTCGATACATGCATGATCCTGGACAGGGTCATTGGGAAGCTGTGAAATGGATTCTGAGGTACATCAAGGGAACCGTTGATGTAGGCCTAGTATTTGAGAAGGACAACACCGGAAAGCAGGAGTGCATAGGGTATGTGGACTCAGACTATGCAGGTGACCTTGACAAACGCCAGTCGACGACGGGATATGTCTTCACATTCTCACAGGCACCGGTGAGTTGGCGCTCCACACTTCAGTCTACCGTCGCGTTGTCGACCACAGAGGCTGAAATATGGCTATGACAGAGGCCATGAAGAAGGCAATCTGGCTTCAAGGGTTTCTTGATGACTTGGGCGTTGAACAGGATATATTGAAGATAAACTGTGACAGCATGAGTGCCATCTACTTGGCAAGGAACCAGGTCTATCATGCAAGGACGAAGCATATTGATGTCAGGTATCACTTTGTTCGGGAGATTCTAAAGGAAGGTGACATTGACTTGTTGAAGATTCACACTTCAGAGAATCCTGCCGATATGCTAACAAAGGTGGTGTCGGAGGTGAAGTTTGCACACTGCAAAGACTTGCTCCATGTCCTGCAGGTGAATTGAGCTTGCTGAAGCTCATTTGGATGAACTACGGACGGCTTGATCCCTTGGGCAGGGGTACGTAGGCAACCATGTTGGTGCAGCCGCTATCGAGTCAGAATTCGGCTCAGATTTGGAAATCTTCACCGAGGTGGAGAATTGTTGGAGGAGAGAGGATATTAAAGGAGGTGATGCCATGCCAAGTGCTGTAGAAGATTGCCAAGTGCCGTCGAAAATCGCCAAGGAAGTCGACGATGAAGGCAAAGGGACAGCGGCAGGAAATAGCAGCAGCAGCAGAAGACAGGCGGGTCGGTCGACCGGGCCGGTCGACCGACGTGCACAGCATGCACAGGGTTTTGGGCGGTCGACCGGCGGGTCGACCGAAGTGCTCTGACTGCAGGAACCCAACTCTCGGGTTTTCTGGGTCGACCGTCGGGTCGACCGGAAGAGGAGGTCGGTCGACCGTCCCGGTCGACCGACAGTCGGGTTTGGGTGAAATCTGCTGCTCCGCTGATGTGAGGTATTTAAGCTTAATATTGATTCTAGGGTTAATATCTCTGCGAAATTGTATTAGCTGTGAGTTCTCTTGCATTCAAAGAGACGAAGAGCTATTGTAATCATCTTCCTAAATAAAATTCTCTCCATTGATTGCCCCGAGGACGTAGGCATTGAGGCAGAACCTCGTTAAATCTTGTCTTTGTGATTTGTGCATTCTTCGTGTGATTGTTGGGTTGTTCTTTGTGCTGGAGATCTTGGGATTCTCTATTGTTTGGTTGTTGTGATTGGATAGCGCGCACAACACTATATATACGGGCATTGCCCTCATCATCAATAACATCAATCCAGATTTCCTTTCTTCAACAATTGTAACAATTATCTTAAAAGAATTTGAGTTCATTATTCTTCTTTTTTCCCTGGGTATACTCACAAATGATTGAGACAAATATAACCTAAGTTTTGATTACAAATATAGGCTGAGAATAACTTTGATGAAAATAAAAACTCAGTACTCATCTTAAGAAAATATTCTTATCATTTCAACTGTTCTCGCGAAAGAGAGGAATTTTTGAAAACAGATACTAAAGTTTTCTCTAACTTATAAAATATATGTGATTGCAAGAAAGAGAGGAATTCTTTTGTTGACGAAAAGGCCAATCTGTTGGAAGAAACAAAGAATAAGAAGATTTACTACTTGAGGAGACACATTATACATAGTAGATTTCTTTGATTAAAGCGTAAAAGTTGGCGGTTCATCAGTGGAGACGTATTGAACGATATAGATTTCTACCCACAAAGATAACCCTTTCCAAATTTAAGGTATATATAAATCAGTTTCAAATTAAAAATTACGGATCTGACTTATATTTTGGTCCAATATGTTGGATCTTAATGAGATTGGGTATGGATTTTACATAAATCTGATTTGAATTCATCCTGTTTGGAGCCTTAATTGAGTTGCAATGAGTTCATTTTCACTCGTTAGAGTGTAAATTTAGTGATTCGAGAGGCTTGTTGAACATGATAGGTTTATGCTTCCTAAGAAAAACTTGACAGCCCTAGCCGAGTTTACAACCCTAATGGAGTTTTACATACTAATGGAGTTTTACATAGAGTCAATCCAAATCCGAACCATTTACAGCCCTAGCCGAGTTAAAACGATTGAGTATTTCTCTCTGCTCATTGAGCACCACCTCATGTGTGCCTCCTGGATCTCTAGCAAACAAGATTGTCCAGGATATTGTATTAAAATACAAGTACGAACTGTGTGCGCGACTTGAGCTTACAGTGAGAGGAGCGCATGAGCACGCACGATAAATAATTTCGAAAAGCCCCAGTGAAAATGAATTTGAAATAAATAAAGAACTATCACTAAACTATAAACTTAAAAGTCCAAAGAAAAAATGCTTGATGCTTAAAATGTTATCCAAGAACGATCCTTTGTTTTTTTTCCTCCATTCCTATTTGAAGTCTAAATACAGTATAAATTCTCTTGCAATGAGCATCAATATTAAAACCCTGTTGAAAGTTACAAATCAATCAGGTAAGCTGAAATTTTAGGAATTTGAAAGAGTAATTTTCAGAGCTACTTGGTAAGTTTAAGACTGATATAGATAATATATTTAAATTAAAGTGATAAGAGGTGTCACGTCCCGCTTCCCAAAATATGTGAAAGTGGAGACGCGACGTGAGTCGGCGACGTATATACGTGAGAAGAATACCTCCACGTATACATGCTAAACCTAAAGTAATCTGAACAAGTTATATCAATCAACTATGATGACATAATAACCACTGCAACAGTACATATAAATGTTCATACGTGATAACAGATGAATAAAGGAATATAATAAGTACTGAGTCCAATGCACAGAATCATGGAAGCAATAGGAATAAAGAAAGTAAGAAAATACCGAGAAAGAATGATCAAGTAAGAGACTCCGGCTTCTCAAGATGTCGATGATCCTCTCCGAATATCTAATCAGTAAGATAACATATAAAGACCTTGATGTGCAAATCTAAGAAGTCAGAACTCCAAATGAGTGTATAAAATAAGGGGAACGTGCATGTGCATATAACATGTGAGCATATGATGATTATACTACAAAAATGTAGTAGATAAGAAATGGTATGCATAACATCAGTGAATAGTAATAACAGTTTATATCAAAATCATAAGTACAATCATGTGTCTATCATGGCATGCCTGTTCAGATGTCTATCATACCATATGTATAAATATGACAAGTGAACACAGTCAGTCACAGTATGCAATTAAACAGTTTATCATTATTAATTATGTCAGCGAACACAAATTGTCACCTGTAATAGACGCATCCCATACTACGCCTACTACATATGTCAATCGGAGTCCTATGTCATTGAAACTGATTGGTTGAGACATTATTCATGCTTTAGGTGGGTCCAGTACATACCGGGACCACGGCTCAGACGCCTGGTACTGAACCAGGCCGTACCGCCAGGTACTACAGTAACAGTATAACAGTACGGGATGTCAGTCATCCCCGGAACCCTACAGTGGAACCCTATCTCGGCTGCGCAACCTGTATCCTAGGTCTACCCAAAATACAGAAGTTGTCTCCTCCATCAATTTTTTCAATCCTGGTATAAGTTGTCCATTTACATTATTATTTAATTTAATCAATATTCATATTATTTAGATTACTGGAATGATACAGTGACAGTAACAATATAATAATAGTAAACAGTAATCGTATACACAGTGAACAGTAACAATAACGGTAAACAGTAACAATAACAGTAAACAGTAGCAGTAACCGCATAGTTGATAAACAGTAAAACTGTGCATAGGGTTACGGTCTAGCAGTACTTTTTCAGTAATTTCAGTAACATGAAATAATACAGTAACATATTTGAACACTGATTCCTTACCATACAGTCCCATCTAAAATCAATCAAAATCTCATCCCTCTGTACTAAAAAGATATCAGTAACTGATCCATCAACTCATAGTCTCAATAACAATCACTGTGAACATCAACATTGAATTCAAGTCAAAGTATATGATACAATAAATCATAAGTTTAATAAACCAATAATCAGTTTTCTTATCCTATGAGTCTACTCTGATCCTCTAGGTGACCAATAACTGAGATTAAACAATAACTGCTATCAAACTCTAAATATATAAATGGCTACGATATCAATGAAATTACTCCCACAATAACTCTATCTCTATAACTTAATAACTGAAGTAATCAATAACCAAACATGAAGCACATGATATATCCTCGAGACCAACTAGTTCAACAAATACAGAGATCACAAATGAAGAATGAACATCCTCAAGATCAGACTTATCCAACCATGATCAAGATCATAACTAAAGAGCGTAACACCCTCGATCAATATGAAATTTAAATCATCTCTACTTCTGTCTACATCTAGTATCCAACGTCAATAAGATAATTAATACTTAATTAATGTAATTAGGGTAAATCCAAAAATCTTTGTTTCAATAATTTAAAACCAAGATCATATTACACATCGGTATCAAAGGTAAATTATTCGCACAACACCTGATAATAATCCAACAACGACTAATCTCATCTATATACTAATCAAGATCCAATGAAAAGAATATAAATCTCAGGTATACTCTAACTCTAGCTAAGTCCATATCAATCCGTGTATCAGTAAATCAGTCTATCGATAAGGCAACATCATATCTAACATGTCCTCAACATCCAAATGAGTTCTAGTCGGAATAATCACCAAAAAATTTGTCCGACAAATACTTCACATAAAAATAGGCCACCTATCCTCAAATATGAACTAGACTAGTCAATCCGTAGATCAAAACAAATAACAGTATAAGATATAGCATAGCTAGTCCTGAATCAATAGTGACAATCAACTATCATATGAAATGATGCAAATAAACGCTCATATCAACTATACAAAAAAAAAATTAAGCACTCACTGACATCACATGAAATGATACGGGTAATCATATTGATAAAATATATTAGACGATCACATGAAATAATACTAATAGATACATGAACACTACTGGAAACAGTAAATAAGGAAATAACATAAGAACAAATACTCACATGAAATAACGCAATTTTGGATCTGAATCGCCGCCTGGTCTTCACTGCATGAACCAGTATAGATCTCTGAATCATCTCGTTGTTCAGTCTTCGAATCACCGGCGTATCGGGTCCATAACGAACATAATTTTAAATCTTCTGTAACAGGTCCAGATCTCACCAAACGGTCTGTACCGCTGTACCACGCAACCATATACAGAGAGATGAGAATTAACACATACACATCACATATGTACCCGCACACGCATGTCACACGTGCATACACACACACACGAGTACACCCACATACATACGTATATACGAGTATACACATATATACACATAACACGCTCACACAAACTCACGCAGCAATAGGGAGAGAATAATTCTCAGGGGAAATTTATATTACACACATAATGTACACATCAAACACAAACTCACACACACATACACTAAAACACACACCAACACACACTTACACACATGCAAATAAATAAACACCCACTTACACACATATAATTACACATATTAGACACATAAATGAGAGAGAGAGAGACGTAAAAGACCTGAGCGAGAGAGAGAGAGAGACAGGAAGAAGCACGGCCAGGGAGGAGAAGACGCTGGCGGGATGCACAGGTGATGGCGGAAGCCGCGGAGGATGTCGGTGACTCACCGAAGGAGAGAAGGAGTAGGCCGGTTCTCGCCGGAGATCGTCGGAGGCTTCGGGTGCATGTGGTGCATGGCGGCCATGGAGATGGAAGGAAGCATTATGGAGGACTGCAGGTTGGGTGGCGGTCTACAGAGGAGATGGTGCTCGCGCTAAGCTCGCAGCAATCGGGCACGACGGCAGGTAATGGGTGCACATGCCGCACATGGGAGGAAAGATGATGGTGAGTGATGGGGTACAACAACACACAGGTGGGGAAGAAAAGAGGTTGGCATGGCGATGGTGCTGGCGGCTCGGCCTCGGCGGAGGGTGTGTGTGCTGCCTTGCATAGCGGCATGGGGAGAGGGAGAGGGCTGTTGGTGCTGTGGGATGTAGGCGACAGCAAGTGAGGGAAGAGGGAGGCTGGGAGAAGAGATGTAGAGGGATTAAAATAGGGTTAGGGTTTAGATTAGTTAAGATTAGGATTTGATTTGATTTATTAGGATTTGTTATTGGGTAATGGGTTATGGGCTAACGGGCTAATGGGTATGGGCTTGGGGAAAATGAAAATGAAAGAGACATGATACTAAGCACATACTTATAACAACAATAATAATTCATAATGATAAAATAATTTAGTCATACGCATAGGGTAATAAATAATTATTTATACAATATATATACACTTATATGTATACATATTAAAATACTACTATATACTATTAAATCATGTATTACAAAAATATGGTATTACAAGAGGAACTCAAGAAGAGTTAACAAGACATCTCGCTTGTCAGAAAGCACTCGCAAGTTCAAAACACCACAAAATAACATGCAGATATAAAAAACGTAATGTTCAAAAGGCTTACCTTATGTCCAAACACACTCGCACACGTCCGTACAAGCACGCGCAACTCTTTTCACCAGTACCAATAGCATCAAATGCTTACCAAATGAACATTCAAGACCTAACGACCAGTATACCTACCAATAGTCAGCAAAACAACACTATCCAGAGCTCTTGCCAACACTTCTATTTGCTGACCAACCTCCTACGATTTGATTGATTTGTGTTGGGACCTGCCAGAGGTCTTGTGCAAACACCAAAGTATGCTGTAAAATAATCACAAATAAGTAAGAAGAAAACAAATGAGAAAGAACGCAAGAAAACACAAATTTAATGAGGTTCGACAATTGCCTACTGTTAGCCCAAAGGTCTATCACTCTAATTTTGATGATGATTATTCTCATGTAGTTATAGTACTAATGATCTTTTGATTGTTTAAGTTACAGGATTTATAAAGTTAATAATTTTTATGTTTAGCTTCAATAAAAGACTTAAAGTTAAGTTTTGAAGCTAATACATGTTGATTAAAGAGCTCAAGCGCAAAGAACACACTATGTACTCAAGAATGGAGTCAATCTCAAGGAATTAAGTTTTTGGATGCATTGAAGCACCACAAAAAAAAATAATAAAGAATTTATATATGTAAGATTTAGCTTTGTTAAAATCAAATTTAGAGATTTGATTTGCTCATGAGATATACACACACAAAAAAACAAAATTGATACTGTGTTTTCTTTCAAAAAATATGAAAATATTTTATGATAGAAAAGAGAATTTACAAAATGAGTTTTTAGTTTTTGGTTTTTGGGTTGAAAAAATGTTTTAAAGCGTTCCAAAATTTACAAAAAGAAGTTCGAAGTTTACATTTTGTGTTGATCCATGATCACACGTTTTTATGCTTCAAATATATACATGAATTTATTTTTGTAAATATTTAACAAAGAAATTTTCAAGGATTTTCAAAAAGATTTTTAAAAAGCATTTAAAAATAGGTTTTTGGCTTCTACCGGTCAATTGCCTGATCGACTGACAAGTAGAGCTGACTGCTCTGCCGGTCGATCGCCCGGTCGACCGGATGTGCACAGGCACATACACAAGGAAACCTGTGCATGTCAGCTCTCTGTTTATGTATATTGGTCGACCACTGAGGATATTTTGCACTCTGTCTGGCCATTGCGGTCGACGGCTCTATTGACCAACAGTAGATTTTGAGCTCGGTCGACCGCCTTTGGCAACGACTATTTTCTGACCATTGGTTAGTTGACCGATAGCATGATTAAAGTAGATATTTTCCCTTTTATTTTGACTGTTTTTGGATTAATTTCTAAGGTCTATTTTAGGTTTCTAACAGCTATTTTTGTCCTCTATAAATAGAGGCACTGTCAAAAAACCTTAAAAACTTTTGACAACAATTAAGACAAATATTTTCAAATATTCAAAAAGATTTCCAAGAGTTTTTCTAATTTTGAGCCAAAATTTCAAATCCTAGTTTCTTGTGTTGAGCTTTCATTCCAATCTTCTCCCAGTTTTCTCACCTACACAATCCATGAGCTTCCATCTCTTCATTTTGATTATAAGATTATGTTTGTTGAGCATTTGTGATCTTGAGAAGATCACCATCCTTTGTATTGAGAAGTTATGAGGTTGAGGCCTTAGTTGAGCTTGCGGGCTCATGTTGTTACTCTGGATCTTGCGGGATCGGAGTGGTTTGTTGTAGGGTAAAGTATACTGAAAATCTTTTATTACGGTGAAGGCAGGGACGTAGGGCAAATAGCTCGAACCTCGAATAATTCTTTGCGCTTGCGTTGGGATTTTCTCTCTTAACTCAACTCTCTAATATTTGCTTGTGTTCATTATACTTGTGTTGATTGATTGCCATATTATGATTGTTAGTTTTTAATTCTGCATTATTTATAGTCATCACCTATTCACCCCTCCCCCCTCTAAGTGATTTCAATTTGATTCGGTGAAAATCGAGCACAAAAATCAGTGTTTAGAAAATCAAGAGTTGAATGTTGTTGCTTTTGCTTCCTCAATACTACTGCTACAGTAAGTGACTATGCGGGTCGTGATCCACAATGAGGGATACTAAGAAGCATTTTGGTACTTTTGAAATCACTAAATAGATTAAAACTCTTCTTTTTTTTGAAAAAGAAAAAGAAAGGAAACTAAATTAGAAGAGCGAAGATTAAGAGAAGAAGAAATAAAAGAGAATAATGTTTGTATTTTTGAATTTGGTTTTTAAAAGAAGAAATCAAAACAAAAGAAAGTTCATGTATAAATCATACAACGTGCTCCCACCAGTGTACTTACCTCTTGATTTTTGCCTCACCTTGGATTTTCTTGACTGGAAGGCAATCATCGCATGGCCCATTAAGAGAAGATTCATATCAACACCGCATTATATCATCGAAAGAAACATTAAGAATGAAATGATACAGGATACGAAATAAATCCATCACCATGAGCCATCGGTGGCACTTGCAGGAGCAAGACTATTTCAAGGCTATTAGATTCATATGGTTTGCATTACAAACAAGAGAGAGAAGGCTGGAAGGTTAAAAGAGTTAGCCATGAAGAAAAACGAAAAGAAGAATAACATAAAAATAAAATAGAGTGAATTAAGAAACTATAAGAAAAACAAATAAATTTACATCAAGTGTCACTCTCAACACCACTCTCTCTCTTTCTTATGAATCTCTCTCTAATCTTAAATATAAAGAAAACAAAAAAATTATATTAAAAAGAAAAAAAGAAAAGAAAATCTAAACTAAACTAAGAGTAGAACCCTAACCTAAGCTCTCTCTCACTTTACCTTCTACATTTGGTGTGAATTTATAGGAGAAATGCAGTAGAGAAGACGTGTGAAGATAACACAAAAGATGTTGTTTGGCCGCATTTGCGCAGGAGGGATCAGGTCGTTGGGCCAGATCGTTGAGCGCGTGAATACCTATTTTGTTTATCCTATAATTTCTTGATAATATATCTTTTGGATCTCTGAATTTGAGAATATCCTCATTGATTTCTTTAGCTAGGAAAATAAATCCTCAAAATCTGATTTAATTTGGATATTTAGGGACCTTTTTTCTCCATCTCCATTAATTACACATGCACACCATTAGACATTAAAGAGTTAAATAGCAGAGTTTTATTAAAATTAGAAATGTGAAAATATGACAATAAATATGTAATATTAATGAACAATCACACCCCACACCATCTTTTGCTCGTCCCCAGCAAAACAAGAAAACTAAAACTAAGAATTTATTAAGCCACTTTTGTAGGTCACACGACTACACTAAGCACGTGTAGCAAGCCTTTAAATCTTTAAGTTACCCCTAGAGAAGGAATTATAGTCTCCTGACGGTTTTCAGTGAATTACACCAACAAAATCCATAAAAGAAAGAAAAACAAAGTGTTAGTATTTTCAAAAATACATTTTGAAAGAGAGAATATTTTTGAAGAATTCTTGCAAAAATCAAGTAATCTATAAGTCATAGGATCACCAAACTATTCATTCATAAACTTAGTCTCTATGCAAGAACTTGTTATTAATCAAGATAAGGATTCAAACTGTATTTCTCAACTAATCTATTATTTTACCCTAAATTATATGCACTTTCGTGACCGTGAATATATGACTCAGGATTCTTCAACTTCAACTCTTATGCCTTATTATTCTTATTATGGCGGTATTATCCCTTAGTTCTATTAGGGTTTCTTATTCACCCATGTAACAAGCCTTTAGTCGGTGACTCCCAAACTTGATGGTTTTAGGGCACCAGGTGAGAAAACACTCCTTGGACTTAAGGACTCAAGCAAGTAAGGCCATAAAACTAAGAGATTTAATGGTGATATTAACCACTTTTAGTTGTAAATAAATATTCATTATAAGACACAATTACTCAGCTTAATCAGAGGATTTTTGTTATATTTTTTATTTCTTTTCTTTTCTTATAAGGCACAAGAATCTTTATTTTGAATCCTAAGTATGTAAGTGCATGTATAGAGGGCATATTTCATCAAGGTAAAAATCAAGACCAAATTACTTTTACATTTTTCTTCCTAAACTTAGAAATCAAATAAATAATCTTATTTTGACTAAGAATTAAGAAATCCTAATTATGATTCCCCTAATCCCTTAGATTAACTTAATTTTCTTATAAAAATAGGTCAAAATATTATTTCCCACTTCAAAATGTTTTTTTAAAAGGAATTTTTTTAATATTTATAAAAAAACCTATGTCAGTAAAACCCTCCCCCACACCTATCTCATGCATTGTCCTCAATGTATGAATGAAATGCATATATGCATGAAAAATGAGAGGGAAGAAAAATTGTTACCTGAAGATGGTGGTTCCGGTGGTAATTTGATTGGTGCAAGCATTGCTGCCCAATCCAATGGATGTGGAGTTCGCAAGAACCCACCTTTGACCTCTAGCACGTTAAAATTTTTATAACCCCCCGATTTGAATAAGATCATGCAAGACCTTATCATGACACTCATCTCGATTAAATGACAAATTTTGAAAAATCATCTCAGAGTTATATTGTCCTACACCTTGATCCAATAATAGAATGTGATTCAGTGAGATGGTTGATTTAGGCTCAAGAGTGAAAGGTACAGGAACCAATACCGACTCAGAAAGTTGATTTAAATCAAGTCGAGGTTCAAGAGTCGGGTTTAGCTCAAGAGTGGGGTCCAATTCAAAGAATAAAGTTTCACATTCATTTTCCATTAATGAAATGTGACTTTCCAAAATCAATGGTTCATGTTCAAGATTAATAGGTACGGGAATCAATGTTGGTTTGGGAATATGGTCTAAATTAGGTAAGGATACTTGAGTCAACATTGAATCAAAATTTGAAACTAAATCACAAAATTGAAGATTGGTGTCACATTCATGTTCATGTTCAATCTCATTGAAGTGATAACTTGCCAATTTGTCAAAGGTTTTTATTGATCAAGTTCAAGATAGTGTGATGAGATTGAATCATGGTTAAAGCTTTCAAGATACCATGATTCTTCGGTCTTGTCAATATGGTTAGAAAAATCAGGAATGGTCAAAAATTTAATAGATAGAGAGTTTTCTCATTCCTATCATTCATTGTGTTTAGTAACTGACTCATTTTTAATTTTTCCCTATTGATAGACTAGTAGAAATCATTTTGGATTGAATCGTGGTTTCTTTTCTACTTTTCAAGTCAATCGGTTCTTCATTTTGTTGTGGTAGGACTTGAAAAAGGGAGTATGAGTCTTGGTCTTAGAAATTGTGAGTCCATCATGTTTTGAAATTGGTTTTAGGACTCAAGAAAGGCTTCTATACTCTTAGTCAATCCATATTTTTTTTCCTATGGGTTGATCTTGATAAATAGTATATGAAGTTTAATGTTGGAAAGGTGATTGGCAATATGACTCGAGAGAGGTGTATCCTCACTGACTCAATGAAGAGTGGAGATGATTTTGATCATAATTTTATGATAGAGGATTATGTTGAGTCGGATAAAAGTAAACTGGTATATTTAGTTGGTTCAAGTTATTTAATGCCGAGTTGAAGATATCCGGTTGATTGACAGCGTGATTAGAGCTGATATTTTGCCTTTAATGGCTAAATTTTGTGTTGACTATTTTTGAATTAATTTCTTAAGGTTTTTTTGAATTTATAATAGCTATTTTGGTCCTTTACAAATAGAGGCACTGTAGAAAAACCCTAAGAACTTTGATAACATTCAAGATAAATATTTTCAAGTATTAAAAAAGATTTCCAAGAGTTTTTCTAGTTTTGAGCCAAAATTCCAAATCTTAGTTTCATGTGTTAAGCTTTCACACCAATCTTCTTCAAGTTTTCTCACCTACACAATCTCAGAGATTCCATCTCCTCATCTTGATTATAAGATTGTGTTTGTTGAGCATTTATGATCTTGAGAAGATCACCATCCCTTGTATTGAGAAGTTGTGGAGGTTGAGGCCTCGGTTGAGCTTGTGGCTCGTGTTATTGCTCCGGATTTTGCGGGATCGGAGTGGTTGGTTGGAAGATAGCAAAGTATAGTGGAAATCATTCATTGTGGCAAAAGCAGGAATGAAGAGCAAATGGCTCGAACCTCCAAACAATTCCTTACATTTGCATTGGATTTTCTCTCTCAACTCAACTCTCTAATATTTGCTTGTGTTTATTATACTTGTGGTCACTTTCTGACCCGCCTGAGATTATGACATGCATCTATCTGGCCCCCAAGGGTGCGTGATGCCTGGCCACTTTCAGAATACCTGATTCAGAGTCGTCGTCCAATTCGAACTTCTAGCGGGTCACGTAATTGGAAGAGATAAAATTGATTGAAGGAGATCTCTATCTTTAAGCCTAATCAGCATTCAAACGAGGCAGTTACCTCTCGAGGATAATTCATTCTTATCTACATCAGTACGCGGACTCCCCTAGCTCGATTTAAAGTATGATCAACTGCCATCAAGATCAGTAATTTAACTATTCAAATTGAGTGAGACTCCCTTGCCTTATCTTATAGATATTACCTGTATAAATAATAAATCCCTCCCAACATGAAAAGAGGAGGATTGGAATCGAAAACTCCTATCACACTAGAGAAGCCCACCTATCACCATTGTTATAGTGGAATTCTCCTCTTACTCTCCATGGTTTTTCTTTTGGGTTTTTATATAAATTCTGTGTGTTTGTGCTTTCTTTCTGTGATTTGATTTAAATATCCCTCTCCATTATTTTGGTGCGTGAATAGATTCCTTAAGAATTCACCAACAGCATTTGGTGCTTTCATTGAGAGATACTTGAAACCATACCCTTGAGATCTCTCGCCATCCAACACCCTACTCCTTCCTCTAAACAACCTCGCATGATCGATATGTCTCCCTCTAGGAAGAGTGTCACCCAGGCTATAGTCGTCGCCTCCGCTAATCCAAAAGAAAAGGGGAAAACTATAGAAGCGACTAAGTCTGTAGACCGTCGGCCCAACATATCGACGTCTATATCTCTGACACTAAAGATTCGCATTCCAACACTGTCTCACCACTTCAAATGCAAACCACAGAACCCGAGCCCCAGCTTAATGGTGAAACTCCTCCAAATGCTTTCCACCATGCGAAGGCAGATGGAGAACTAGCAAATGGAGATGATCCAGCTATGCTAATCGGCTGCTCGTGAAAAAGAAGCAGCAGCCCATGTCCCGGTGCGACTGCTCAAGCAAATCGGGATGCAACGCAAGTCGTAGTCTTCCCCTACTGCGGGAAGAAATATGCAGACTCTCCTATCACCACCATGTACTTGGGGATCCTCGCACTCCTCTGAAAGCTTAAGGCGCAACTAGTCGGAGACCTACGAATAGGATACGGATTTTGAGAATTCAAGCTCTGAAATTTTCAAGCTCTGAAATTTTCTCGCATAGAGGACATCGCGGATATGGTCCAGCAGCGGCTCAACCAAGAGAGCCTACAGTTTTCTAAAGGAATGGAGTATAGCGGGCTGGGACACTCTGACTTACCATTGTCAAAGGAAATTACTTACGCTCTGCTTCTCGAAGAAGTTCATGATGCCGACCTTCGATCACTACTCGGGAACCTCTGATCCCTCCTATATCTACGCCATTACCAGGATAAAATGGTGGTCTATGCTCACGATGATCTTCTCTTTTGCCGAGCATTCCCGTCTAGCCTCAAGGGAGTTGCCTACCACTGGTTTAGTTGCCTACCACTGGTTTTACTCTCTCCTAAGGAACTCTCTCCAAAACTTTCTAACGCAACCAATGCATTCTTCAACCAGTCTGTTTCTCAGAGGGAATTCTGGAGGAATAACAACCACCTCATCATGGTCAAGATGAAATCCGGAGAGAGTCTGAATAACTACGTCAACTACTTCTAAAGCCAGATGGCCCTAGTATACAATTGTAAGAGGATGTAGCTGTAGCCGCCTTGATCAGCGAGTTGCAAGTCACAAACCCCTTCAACAAATATTTGGTGAAGAATGATATTACCAAGATGAGGGATATACTTGTCAAGGCGCATAAATACATCCAGATAGAAGAGACGACTCAGGCTACATCCAGTCACCCCCTGAGACAAGGGCCCGAAGTCGAGAAGCTGAAGCCACAATTCTACCCGAGGAAGAATCTGAGCCACAACCCTCCGTTGTCTGAAAGTCTTCCAGGCGCGCTACCGAATCTAGCAAGAGAAATGAAGCAGAGCTCGACCTCATCCCATTCAAAGTACCCGTCGATCACATCTTCAATGCTATCAAGGACCAGTCGTGGGTCAAGCGTCTGGCCAGACCTCTCCCACCTAACTAGAAAGAGCCTAGATCTTTGAACTACTATGCCCTCCACGAAGGGAGGGGTCACCGCACAATGGACTGTCGAACCCTCTGATGACACCTTCACGACCTGATAAATGAAGGATATATCTGAGAATTCATCCTCAACCTTGGACTGCCCTCGGAGAATAAGGTGCAAAGGCAGCTCTGGACCATCGATGAACACCCGAGCAGCACCCTTATCCAATATAGGAAAGAGAACGATATCTTCGGGAACTCCCTTATAGAAGGCACCACCACTAAGGAGAAGACTATCTACATCAATGAAGCTTGGAGAGACAACTACTCGGCAATAGTGACTTGCCCTCCTACTTCTCCTGGCAAGCCAGTCACTTTCTCAAAAGAAGATATATTATGTGCACTTCCCGCACAATGACGTCTTGGTCGTGACGGTACGCGTTGGATGCTGCACAGTGTCGAAGATCTTGGTTGACAGGGGAGTAGCGTCAGCATCCTTTACGTGCACGCTCTAGATCAAATGGAGGACAGCCCCGAGCAAGCCTGAAAGCTGATCAACCCCCGTACACAGTCGCTTCTCTACGATTTTGACGGGAGTGAAGCCCATTCCCATTCCCCCGGCATAGTCGAGTTCCCAGTTCGCGCGGACCCTTTTAGTATCGCCAAAGAATTTTGTGTCCTTGATGTCCAATCCCTCCACAGTATCATCCTCAGGAGGCCGTGGATCCAAATGATGAGAGCCGTCTCATCTACCCATCATAAGCTGCTAAAATACCTTACACCATCCAGAAATCACCACAGGGGTGACTAGGTGATGGCGAGGATGGTAGCTGCAGTGCCCCGAAGAGGTCAGGCTGGGTGCAAAAGACCTCCTGAGAAGACCTTAGCGAAGACTCTCTTATGAAAAAGAAGCAGAAGAGGGTTATTGATCAATAGCAATCATAGTACAGTGAAAGCCGAGATCCTGACCCACATGTCGAGGCAGGAAACCCTGACAATAAGACCAAGGAGTAGCCCGAGATATTTAGAGCAGATCCGCGTCACCCTGAGCGGACCCTCCAGATATGTTCAGGCCTGCATCCTTACAAAAAGACATTGTTTAAACAATTCTTGTCAAAAAATTCAGACGTATTCGCATGGTCTCCTGCCGATATGCCCAGAATCGGCCCCAAGGTCATCTGCCACAAGCTCTCCATCAAGGCGGATGCCAAACCAGTAAAACAGAAGCTTAGGAGAATGAACAAAGAAAGAAGTCATACCATCAGCGATTAAAAGTATCGCCTACTTCAAGCAGGCTTCATTAGAGAGACGTTCTACCCCGACTAGCTCTCTAATCCCATCCTCGTCAAAAAAAAGAATGGGAAGTGGAAAGTCTGCATTGACTTCACCAACCTCAGTGAAGCTTGCCTAAAAGACAATTATCTCCTTTCGAGGATCGATCAACTAGTGGAGGCAATGACGGACCATGAGCTTTTTAGCTTCATGGATGCCTATTCCAGCTATAATTAGATCAAGATGCACCGATCAGACGAAGACAAAATAGCCTTCACCACCAGTCGGGAAATCTACTGCTACAGGGTGATTTCCCTTGGGACCCAAGAAGGCGGGGGTCATCTTCCAGCGAATGGTTAATAAAGTTTTTAAAGACCAGATCGAGAGAACCATGGAGGTTTACGATGATATGTTGGTGAAGAGTGTACAGGGCGTGGATCACCCCCAGCATCTAGATAAAACCTTCAACCTCCTTACAATACAAGGTAAAGCTCAGCCCGAAAATTTTACATTTGGGGTGGCCTCCGAAAAGTTCTTAGGATATCTGGTCACTCAATGAGGCATCGAAACCGACCTTGACCAGATATATGCAATTCTAAATATGAAATCACCCACTTGTGTAAGGAGGTCCAGATGCTGAATGAACACCTTGCAGCCCTCAATCAGTTCATCAGCCGGTCCACGAACAAGTGCAGCCATTCTTCTATGTCTTAAAGAAGATGGAGTCGATTTCTACTCGAATGAGGAATGTGAGACGTCTTTCCAGAGACTAAAGAAGTACTTGGCCTCACCACCCCTATTGTCAAAAACCTTCATCGGGAGAGACGCTATTTCTCTATCTAACGGTCTCGGAGTCAACGGTGAGCGAAGCCCTAGTTCAGGAAGATGAGGGTATCCAGAAGCCAGTGTATTACACCAGCCACTCCATGAACGACCCGCAGACCAGATACCAAAGGCTAGAGAAGTTGGTGCTAGATCTCTTCGTCATTTAAAGGAAGCTCAAGCACCATTTTCAGACCTTCTCGATCACAGTTTTCACTAAGCACCCCCTAAGAAGCGTCGTAGAAAACCCGAAAGCAACCGGGAGGATTTCAAGGTACGTCTCGAAACTGAGATCCTACGAGCTCGGATATGAGCCAAGGACAGCGATCAAAGGCCAGGTCTTAGCCAACCTTATTACTGACTTCACCCCGGGAACCGCAGAGCACACTGAACAACTAGAAGGGTGGATCATGAATGTGGAGAGAGCTTCAAACAGTAAGGGCACATGCGTCGGGATTATCCTCATCACCCCCCGAAGGATCCATCATCAAATAGTCCTTCACTCTCGGCTTCCCCGCATCCAACAATGAAGCAGAGTATGAGGCTGTCCTAGCTGGACTCCGAGCGGCCATCACTCTCGGAGTCACAGGACTCGAAGTTCGGTGTGAGTCCTCGCTGATAGTCAACCAAGTCATTAGGTAGTACAACACAAGAGATTCTCGGATGGCTGAGTACCTACAACTCATACTCAAATTGAAGTCCAAAATTTCCTGATGCGACTTCAGGTGGGTCTTCAGATCGGAAAACAATCACGTCGACTCGTTTGCTAACCTGGGAGAAGTCATGGAGTTCCAGTTCCAGCGTGAAATCCTCGTCGAGCACATCGCCAATCTAAGTGTCCAGCAACCAATTAGAGAAATCCTATGCCTCGATACCTTACCGGGGTGGAGAGACCCCATCATCACCTATCTAAAGGATAAAACACTCCTCGATGATAAGGCAGAAGCATGAAAGCTCCAGTATATGGCCTCCAGGTACACGCTCCTCAGGAATACAATGTACAAGAAATCCTACTCTAGCCTCCACCCTAACCCATATCTAAGATGTCTTGGGCCAAACGAAGCTCGAAGAGTGATGCAGGAAATACATGACGGTAACTGTGGGAACCATGCGGGAGGATGCTTCCTCGCCCACAAAGTCATCAACCAAGGGTATTACTGGCCAAAATGTTCAGCGACACCAAGGATTATGTGAAAAGGTGCCCATAATGTCAAAGGTTTGCTCCGACATCAAACAGACCAAGTACCAACCACCATACCTTACGCAGCCCTTGGCTTTTCATGCAATGGAGATTGGACGTGGTCGGGCCGCTTCCTCGAGCATAACCTCAATTACAATTCCTCCTAGTAGTCACCGACTACTTCACCAAATTGGTCGAGGCAGTGCCGCTCTCCGAAGTCACTAGGCAACAAATTGTCAAGTTCTTATGGCAGAACATAGTATGCCGCTTTGGGCTCCTCCACACCATTATCTCTAACAATGGAACAAATTTTGTCAGCAAGCAAGTGGCGAGTTTCTGTGACAAGTACAAAATCAAACATCGATTCTCCTTGCCCTATTGTCGACAAGGCAACAACCAGGCCAAAATCAGCAACCGCACCATCCTAAACAACGGTGCAAAATTTTGGACAGGGTTAAATGCAAATGGGCATAGAAACTCCCCGGAGTGCTCTGACTTACAGGACCACTAAACGAGTCCCAACTGGAGAAACCCTATTCTCACTAGCATATGGAACAAAAGCGATCATTGCTGTCAACATTATCATGCTGATACTCCGAATGGAAGTGGTGGTCCAAGACCAGAATGACGTCCTACTCCAGCTGATGCTGGATCACTCAGAAGAAAGGCGACAACAAGCCCAAATTTGCATTGCGGCCTATCAAAAGCAAATCCGGGCCGCGCACCACAAGAAAGTGAAGTCTCGAAAATTCCAAGTCGAAGACCTGGTCTTGAAGCATGTGATCCAGAGCATGCGGCAGAGGGATCAAGGTAAGATAGGACCCAACTGGGAGGGCCCCTACATCATCGTCGCTCGGGGAGGCAAGGGCTCATACACCCTGGCCGATTAGGTTGGAACCAACTCAATAAAGAATGGAATTCCTTTCACTTGAAGAGATATTATGTGTAAGTCATATTACATTCAATGAAAAGATCTTTTTCCACTATCTCCATTCGTTCATTCAACTCTAACATCTACCCCGAGCATCATGAAGCAGGTCAACCGCCTATAGGTTTTCACCGTGATGGCCACTCTTCGGGGGACTTCTTGAAAGAAGGAGGCTTTCCCATATTGGATGCTCGAATTCAACCTATAATAAGATATACCCTGATGGCCGCCCGAGCAGGTTAACCGCCTCTATAGGTCTTTACCCTGACGACAACCCCTCAGGGGGCTTCCTGAAAGGCAGAGGTTCTCTCATGTTCGATGTTGGGAGCCAGCCTTTAATAAGATATACCCTGATGGCTGCACGAGCAGGTCAACTGCCTATACAGGTCTTCCATTGATAGTGACACTTCGGGGGCCTTTCTGAAAGACGGAGGCTCACCCATGTTGGATGTTCAGAGCCAGCCTATAATGGGATATACCCTGATGGTCACCCGAGCAGGTCAACCACCTATATGGGTCTTCACCCTGACGACGACCCTTCGGTGGGCTTCCTGAAAGACGGAGGTTCGCCCACATTGGATGTACAGAGCCAGCCTATAATGGGGATATACCCTGGTGGCCGCCTGAGTAGGTCAACCGCCTATATAGGTCTTCATCCTGATAGAGTCACTTTGGGGGCTTCTGAAAAGACGAAGGCTCGCCCACGTTGGATGCTCAAAACTAGACTATAATGGAATATACCCTGCTGGCCGACCGAGCAGGTCAACTGCCTATATGGGTTTTCACCCTGATAGCGTCACTTCGAGGGGCTTCTTGAAAGAGGTTCACCCATGTTGGATGTTTGGAGCCAGCCTATAATGGGATATACCCTGATGGCCACTTGAGCAGCTCAACCGCCTATATGGGTCTTCACCCTAACGGCGACCCTTCTGGGGCCTTCCTAAAAGATGGAGGCTCGCCCATGTTGGATGTTTGGAGCCAGCCTATAATGGGATATACCCTGATGGCCGCCCAAGAAGGACAACCGCCTATATGGTCTTTACCCTGACAGTGACCCTTCAGAGGCTTTCTGAAAGACAGAGGGTCGCTCATGTTGGATGTTCAGAGCCAGCCTATAATGGGATATACCCTAATGATTGCACGAGCAGGTCAACTGCTTATACAGGTCTTCTCTCTTATGACAACCCTTTGGGGGTCTTCCTAAAAGATGGAGGTTCACCCACGTTAGATGTTCAGAGCAGCCTATAATAGGATATACCCTGATAGCCGCCTGAGCAGGTCAACCACTTATATGGGTCTTCACCATGATGGT
The DNA here is from genome assembly GCA_038442645.1 of Agave tequilana. NCBI lineage: Eukaryota > Viridiplantae > Streptophyta > Magnoliopsida > Asparagales > Asparagaceae > Agave > Agave tequilana. Next base: position 29,409 of record JAVJIF010029286.1, on the reverse strand, counting down.
GTCACTTCGGGGGACTTCCTGAAAGGCAAATGCTCGCCCATGTTGGATGCTCGGAGCTAGCCTATAATGGAACATACCCTGATGGCCGCCTAAGCTGGTCAACTGCCTATATGGGTCTTCTCCCTGACGGCATCACTTCGGGGGTCTTCTTAAAAGACGAAGGCTCACCCACGTTGGATACTCGGAGCTAGCCTATAAGGGGATATACCTGATGGTCGCCCGAGCAGGTCAACTGTGTATACAGGTCTTCACACTGACGATAACCCTTCGGGAGGCATCTCGAAGTACCGAGGTCTGCTCACATTAATCACTCAGAGTCACCATGCAATAGGGACCACTCTAAGGGTCCCCGAGTGAGCCAACAATCCGCCTAGGACCAACACAACAACACAACCTCGAAGCCGAGAGGTCCCCTTATCTAGGTAAACATTTGCAGGTACCTTCAACGAATGAACCCCGGTCGGAAACTACACTCCAAATCTTTTCAAACATTTTGAAACCAGAACTACTCCCGAGCAGGTGCAACAACAAGTGAAATCTCAAATCTCAAAATAAGACAAGATCTAAACAACACATGTAAAAATTCTTTGCTTTATTATGAAACTTTTTAATTACATCCATCCAAGTACAAAGTGTGAATACATCTAATAAGAGTGATACAAGTTCTGATTTTGCATGAATGTGTTCTTCCTAAGAGAAAAAGTGATGAAGCCCACCGTCATGCTCCGAGCTGTGTCATGATGATGACTCTTAAGCAAACAGTCCGCCGGAGCTGGATAAGCGATGATATCGAGAACTCTCAGGAAGGCGCCAGTAGGGAGACCTCGTCGCAAAGGCAAAGGAGGATATCTATGCCAAGACTGTAACTCTAGAGCAGAGACAGACAAGGAGGCGACACCCCCATAAGAGCACAGATGATCTGCCATTGATACCATAGGCAACGTCGAATGCCTTTATGCTCCCTGCTATATGTTCGTTTCAAGGAAAGAAAAGGGAGTCAAACCAAAAATTCTGCCCAGTTTGTTTCGACCAGAAGCCAGGCAAGCAGACCAAGAAGAAGATAGGTCATTCTCTATCTATCCTCATAGCTGGGCCTCGTCACAAGAACTAAAATTGCTTGATGAGCCCATCACAAGAACTGAAACTCCTTGACAAATGGACTCCTGAATATCAAGAGTACAACGCCAACACCATCCTTTCCCTCTCCTTCCTCCACTGAACGAAGAACAAAGGAGACATCGCCCCCCACAGAGCAGTACGAGACTTCTGCAGTAAAGAACTCGCAAAAAGCAGCTCAGATCTCTTCTAAATATTTTCACTCTATTTATAAAAAGAAAAGAAGCCAACGCATCAACCGCTCAGGATTCAGATCTCGAAAGAAGATGAAGAGCCACTTAATCAGCGCTATACGCTTGTCACGATGGTTCATATTGAAACGACCGCGACGGAAATGCCACACCTTTCTCGAACACCATGACTCCTCGAAAAGGGGTAGTTAATTGACCAATGCAATAGAGGGTGTGACGCACATTTAAGGATCTGCCGATCTACAGAGCGATGCACGCCACTTCGAGACGAAAGTTGAAGCGACAGCGATTGACACGTGTCGAAAACCTACTGCATTCCTATCTGCTCCTCTCTATTAATGTCCCCGAGAACTTATATCCCTTGAGGATGTTCCTAACTTCTCACAAAGAGAGGAGAGCAGAGAGGACATCTTTAGTGGACACTTTCTGACCCGTCTGAGATTATGACACGTGTCTATCGGCCCCAAAGTGATGCGCGACGCGTGGCTATTTCCAGAACACCTGATCCAGAGTCTCCATCCAATTCGAACATCAAGTGGTTCGGGTAATTAGAAGAAGAAATAAAATTGGTTGAAGGAGATCTCTATCTTTAAGCCTAATCATCATCCAAACGAGGCAGTTACCCCTCGGGACAATTCATCCTTAACTAAAGCAAGACACGGACTACCAGATAGAGACGGACACTCTCCTATCTCGATTCGAAGCAGGATATTCAGTTCAACTCCCATTAAGATCAGGAATTTAAGTATTCAAACTGATTGGGACTCCCTCGCCTTATCTTGTAGATATTACATGTATAAATAACAGATCCCTCCCAACGTGAAAAGAGAAGGATTGGAATCAAAAAACATTAGCATACTAGAGAAACCCACCTGTAATCACCATTGCTATAGTGAAATTTTCCTTGTGATTTTTTCTTTTGGGTTTCCACCTAAGTTCTATGTATTTGTGATTGCTTTCTGTGATTTGATTTAGCTATCCCTCTCCATTATTTTGGTGCGTGAATAGGTTCCTTAGGAATTTACCCACAACAATTTGCGTTTGGATTTTCTCTCTAAACTCAACTCTCTAATATTTGCTTATGTTCATTATACTTGTGTTGACTGATTGCTATAATGTGATTGTTAGTTTTTAATTTCGTATTACTTTTAGCCATCATCTATTTCCCCTAGGTGATTTCACTTACGTCTTCAGGGCAGAAGGGGAGAGAGATCTTATTAATCAATCAATTCACATTGCAATCAATAAGGACATTGCCCCTCTTATATAGAAAAGGAGTCCATGAAGAAAAGAAAACCAACAACTCTGAAATCGGATCAAAAATAAAATCAGAATTCTATTTGGAAACTTTAAGAAACCCGTGATTGTCAATAGCCATGAAAGACCTGTCGACAGACTGTACAAACCTAACTCTCGGGTTGGCCCCTATCAACAGCCTGAGTGCACCTGTCGACGGACTAAGCCAAAGCTATCGATAGTCCTTCAATGGCTGTCGACAAACTGTCTAACCCAACTTTATATTTGGCGTATCCACGTACCTTTTGTCGACCGCTTCTTTTTGCCTGTCAGCAGTGGTTTTCTGCTCCTGCTTCTTCTTATTCTTCTACCTCTAATAGGTTAAAAATTCTACTAACAATATTTTAAACTCTCTCCCACAATTCTCTACCTCGGTGAAGATTTCTCCAATCTGAGCCGAGCACAATGACTCACCATCTCAACTCACCGGGCTGCATCAATATGGTTGCCTATGTACCCCCTGCCCGAGGGATCATGCCATCCATAGTTCATCCAAACGAGATCCACTAAACTCAAGCAACTAGAAGGATAAGGAGTAATTTCTTGCAATGCGTGAACTTTACTCTCGCAACAGCCTTGGCAGAATTTTCCTTCGTATGAATCTTCTTTAACTCAATGTCACCCTCATCAAGAATCTCCTGAACAAAATGAAATCTTACATAAATGTGCTTCGTCCTTGCATGTAGACTTGGTTCATTGCCAAATAGATAGCACTCATGCTATCACAATTGATCTTTAATAGATCCTGATCAATTCTCAAATCATCAAGCAACCCTTGAAGTCAAATTACCTCCTTTATAGCCTTGGGCATAGCCATATACTCGTCCTTTGTGGTAGACAAAGCGATAGTAGACTATATAATAGAGCGCCAACTCATTGGTGCTTGGGTTTATGTGAAAACATACCCCGTCGTAGACTTGTGCTTATCAAGGTCTTTCTAATACACTCTTGCTTACCTGTAGAATCTTTTTTGAACACCAAATCAACATCTATAGTATCCTTGATGTACTGTAGAATCCACTTCACTATCTCCTAATGACCCCTACTGAGATCATGCATATATCTGTTAACCATTGAGACAACTTGTGACAAATCAGGCCTTGTACACATCATTCATACATCAAACTACCAACTATGCTTGCATAGGCTATGTGAGACATATACTCACATTTTTCAAATGTAATAGGAAACATAGTATATTTTAACTTGAAGTGAGGGGCCAACGGTGTACTTACAGAGTTTTGTGTCGTCATTGATGTTGAACTTCTGAAGTACCTTTTGCAAATACATCTTTTGTGTCAAGCAAACCTGCCACTTTTCTGGTCTATCTCAATCTTCATACCTAACACCTTCTTTACTTCACCAAGATCCTTCATCTCAAATTCGAAAAATAATTATTTCTTCAATTTAGCAATAGCAGATCTACTCTTAGAAGTAATGAGCATATCGTCTACATACAATAGTAAATAAATGTACTCTCCACCCGACAGCATGTTGTAGTAAACATATGGGTCATAATGGCTTTATGTGTACCTCTTTCCTCTCATGAAGCTGTCAAAATGCTTGTATCACTGTCTTAGTGATTATTTTAGCCCATAAAGTGATTTCTTCAATTTGCACAACATATTCCCTTTTCCTGCAATCTTGAACCCATAAGCTGATGAAAGTGCACCTAGAAAAGGTGAATAGGTGTAATGCTAATCAAATGTGCAAATGCAACAATAAAAATGAATAATTCAAATGGTCAACTCAAATTAAGAAGTGAAGCCGGATTCCCAATTAAGGGCTTTAGAACTTCTCTCTGTATTCCTCTAGATGAGAGTTGAGGTTCTCAATTGCATTCTTAATTGAAAGAGAAAATCCGACAAGCATGAATGATGCAAAAGATGAATAGAAAGTTCAATAAAAGTAAAAAACGCAAGTGCAAGTAATAAAGGGAAGGAAAACCATAAGTACAAGCAATAGAGATAGTAAGAACGAGAGAGAAAGTAATCGCAAACACAAGAGATTTGTTTCGAGATTCAAGCACCAATCTCTACATCCCCGCCTTCACCGCGTGGAGGATTTTCACTATCCACAAAGAAACTTCCATAAAGGAACTACAAGGTCTACACAAGATTCGGAGTAGACAACTCCAACCTTCAATCTTTTACACAAGAGGTAGCATAAAGCCATTGAATTTAACAAGATCTTAGCAAACACAAAGATTACAAACTCTCTTTGTAACTTTTAGGATTTTGAGTAGAGAAATGAGGCTCAAAGAAGTTTGTGAGAAAAATATTCAGTAAAAAAAGCAATCTTTAAGAGCTGAAAAACTTTAGAGAATGATTGATAATTGAATGCACTTTAACTGAAAAACTTTGAGAAATAAAAACTTGAATTTTCTTAAAAGCTATATCTCAAAATTTGTTCAAAAACTTCTTCTAAAACTTGTTACTCTTCTTCTCAAATGACTCATATTATAGGCAATAGTTAAATACAATTAGAAGAGCTTTATGGCCTTAATCCAAGGTGATTAGGTCAAAAGAAGCAAAAATAGCCGTTAAAGAAAGTCAGAAAACTGACAGATTTAAAAATAAAGCCATTACTGTAGCAGAACCACGCAGACCAGTCGACTGACGGCTGTTCAAAACTAGTCGACCGGGTAGTGATTAGTCTACAATTCTGCATTATTATATCGCATTTTCCTACCGATTTATGAATAAAATGTTGGTTAAACCGTGTTTTGGTCTCTCTTGTAGATAAATCAGGAGTTTAAGGGCAAATGGGTAATAAGAGCTTAATTAAACCCATTTTAGGATAATTAAATCCGCAATTTTTAGAAGCCAAGTAAGGGATCTTCTAGATGATACATCGAACCTAGACTCTTGTGCACGTCAGACAAATATTCGGGCGAAAATACCAGAATTGGGATATATCAGGAAGGTCCTCGAAGCAACGGGAAGATCCTCGCCAGAACCAGAGAAATAACTCCCTGGTTTTGTTGCGGATCCGTGGCAATTTGGTGGGGCCACGCGTCGATCTTCGACGCGTGGCCCCGTCTCGTCTTCTAGAAGGCCCCTTTGGCCCCTGTAGAGACCCAAAACGGGATAGTTTTTGATTTTAGTCTAGGGTTTCTCTGTTTTAATGTAGTGTAGGGTAGGTGTTCTTCATTTCTCATATTTTGTATTTTTATTTCGTTTTTAGATCTTGTAGTAGGGCTGAGAGATTCAGAGAGAGATAGAGAGGGATTGATGTAATAGATGGTTACAATCTATATAAAGGTGCCTCCTTTCTTCTCCATTGTAATCTTCTCCATCTTCTACATGATGCTTAGCTAACTTTCTTCTCATGATAATCTAACTACTAACCACTAACCATCTAACCACTTACTTGATAATCCACATGAATCTAATAGCCTCTACAAGGCTTGCTCTTGCAAGAGCCATTGATAGCTCATGATGATGGATTCTAACATTCTAACATTTCTAACACCTAACCCACTAACTTGCTAACTTGTAATGTCTTCTTTATTTCATGCTCATCTCTAACCAGTTTTGATGATTTAATAGTAGCTTGCAACTTGTTAGCAGTATGGATGTGTTGTTTGAATGTAGAAGAACAATCGTATGAGCTATGCTCTGTATCGTCTCTTGAAGCTAAGGATTAGTGATGGCTAAGGATCCATGTGAGGCAACTATCACTAAGAGGTTAGCATGATTAGTTGATCACTTAGTTGTTAGTAGCCATGAGTTTTATTTTACTTTGTTTTAAAAATTATTTCCAAAATCCTTTATCATTTTTTTTATCGTTGTTTTTACCATCCTCTTTGTTCACCCTTGTTTTCATTTTCTTTACCACAAGCTTCATCTTCTTTCCTATTTTCTTTTCAAACATTTCTTTTCACATCGCTTTCATCGCCTTCTCCACCTACCACATGCTTGATTTCTTTTCTTTTCTTTTTCTAATTCTTTTAACAAAGAAGAAGTTGTTAACATAACACGTGAACGGACTGTTAATGCTTCTATCGCCTCCCATCCCTATGGATTCGACCCATTGAGCCAATGCTATAACGGAAGTATCGAGGGAATATTAGCACATATATACATTTTCATTGATTTTACAATACACACGTTTTAGAGTGCTGGTTTCGTCCCGATCAAATATTTTTGCGCCGTTGCTGGGGACGGGAATGGTTTTATTTTCACGTTTTGTTAACATTTTTATTCTCTGTTTTGGTGTGCAGGACATTCTTTACAGGATCTTAACATTGCAGAACAAAAACTAGCTTTGCATCTCCCTGCTCTAGAAAACAGGGACCCAGCTTCTAAAAAAAAGCCGCGCAAACGCGACATTGGCCACGCCAACGCGGCTATTTTGTGATCATTGTGTATCTTGTTGTGCTGGGATGTGTTCATTGTAATAGCTAGTGGATCTGTACTATTACTTTCCTGCTTTGATTGCGTACCGTAATAAACTAAAGAACTAAAATATGGTATTTGAACGTTTTTAAAACAGTTTAGACATTTGCATGTAGGCACGTGTCAATTCAATTCCAATATACTATATTTTGTTCTGTTGTTGTGATCTGGATTTAGGCATACATATGGCATTGCATATAGCATAGGACAAACACGTGGGTGATTTATCGCTTTTGTTATATTCTTATCTATATTGCACACTTGTACTAATTAAAATTAAGGGCAAAACCCATACAAGATAAGGTGGGATTTTATCACCCTTCTTAGCTCAAAAATCACCTCCCCACTCACATAACCCAAGCCTTAATAAAAATTGATAGACGTTGGCCCCTAGGGACATCTCGGACTTATTAAGAGATTGACCGAGGGTGAAACTTGTTTTGAATCTTACTCTTGTGAAATCGGTGTCCAAGGTTGGGGATTAAGAGGTTATGCCTCGAAGATACCGTGGTTTGGCGTAATTAAGGCTCATTGCTTACGCACGGATACCTCCCACCATATTTTGCCCCTACCTGGCCAATTAGCTTGTGGTCAGATTCAAGCAACAATCTCCCCCGGGTAATTGACCAGTTAGGAGTCGTCTAGGTCTAGGTCAACCTTAGTATAGGCTTGGTTTTGATTCTTTTTCTTTCTTATTGTTTGTTTGTTTGATTTTTCTTTTTTGTTTGTGATTGTTTGTGAAATAGAATTCAACAATAACAATTCTTTTGATCCTAATATGAATCCATATTTCACACCAACCTCATTCAATTAGGATAATTCTAACCCAGTTTTTCACAATATGAACCAACCAAATATACCGGGTTGGCCTTATCCGAATCAATACAACCCATACCCCCAATCTTTTAACCATAATTTCCAAAATAATTTCAACTCTTCACAGAGTCAATGGGGATTCATCTCCCCCGAGTCAAATTTTCTACCACCTTGTCCACAATTTTCACAATATCTACGATCTCCATTCCCCAATTTTGCTTCCTATACTCCTTTTCTAGAACCACTACTTGAAGAAAAATCTGAGTTAGAAAAGAGTATAGAAGCTAATCTACAAGAGGCCGAGCGACAACTTCAAAAACTGTTGGCCTCTCCAATTCTACAATATTTTCAAGAGTCTTACTTAGTTCCACCTCCTCATAATGAATAACCATCTGCCCTGGAAACGAGTAAGGAACTCTTGTGTGAGTCCAAGATTCAATCTCAAACCATGTTGGACTCACAATCTTCACTATCTTTTCAAAACCAAGATTCTTATACTCCCTTTCTGGAACATCCACTTGCAGAAAAATCAAGTCTAGAAAAGAGTATAGAAATCTTGCAGGAGTCTGCGTTATAATTTCAAAAATCTTCTTCTCAGTCTATTGATAGGTTGGAAACACAATTAAGTAAATTGGTCAACATTTATATGAATGAAGAAACTCTCTCTTCTTCACCTTTGACCAATTCAAATATCTCTAACTCTATCAATTTGACCCTTGACTCTTATTGTTTTGGAAACCAAGATTCCTACACTCCTTTTCTAGAACAACCACTTGAAGATACATCACATCTAGAAAAGAGTATAGAAGTATTGCAAGAGTCTACACTACAATTTAAAAATCTTCTGCAGAGTTTATCAATAGGTTGGAAACACAATTGAGTCAATTGGTTAGCATTTATAGGAATGAGGAAACTCTATCTTATCAATTTGTGACCAATTCAGCTATCCCTAACTCTATTGATCTGACCCATGACTCTTGTCATTTTGGACACCAAGTTTCAATTTCAGCACACCCATCTGAACTTGTCCAAACTTCAAATGTTAAAAATCCTATTGATATTTTGGCAAGTTATCCTTTTCTTGAAATTGAACTTGAGTATGAATATGATCCTGAACTTCAACTTGGTAATTCAATTTCACTTCCTGATTCAATATTACTGAGGTGTTTTTACCTGAATTCAGACCTTTTCCCAAGTCAGTATTGGATCAAGTGCCAGTCCATTGTGAAATTGAATCACCAATCTTTTATGATCATCATATTAAACTTGACCAATTTCATACTTTTGAAAGTCCCATTGATAAATTGGCAAGCTCTCATTTTTATGGAATGGAACTTAATGAGGAATATGACTTCGATTCTCAAATTTGTGATCCAGTTCAACTTTCTAAATCAATATTGACTCCTGTTTTGTTACCCAATTTGAGCAAGAGTCAGTTTTGATTCTCATACCTGTCATTCTTGAACTTGAATCACCAATCTTAGAAAGTCACATTCCATTATGGGGAAATGAATGTAGACTTGAGTTTCATCTTCTTGATTTGGACCCACTTCCTGAACCAATCTCGACTCCCGAATCTTTACTTGACTTAAGTCTTCTTCCTGAGTCGGTATTAGTTCATGTACTTCCTGAGTTCAAATCAATCATTCCATTCTGGGACAAGGGTCTTGATGAATTTGACTCTGAAATTATTTTGAAAATTTAAAAATTGGATAGGGTTAAATTCTTAATAAAAATCATTAATATATACATCATTCTAGTGGGTTGTATTATAGAGGTTTCTGGTGGGTTCCTCCAGATTCCACGCACATTGGATTAGGCTGTATTTCGTGGACCAATCAGACCGCCACCGGAACCACCACCTTGAGGTGATTTTTCCTTCCCTCTCTATTTATTTCATGCATACATATATCACGATGCATTGAAGACAATACATGAGATAAGTGTGGGGGAGGGTTTACTAACGTAGAGTTTTTAGATTTTCTTTCTTTTACAGTTCTTTTAGGATACTTTTAGAAATCTTCCCTTTTGTATAGGAATTTTCTCTTTCTTTAAAAACTTTTTGAAATAAGAGAAAAAGTTTTGATCTATTTTAAAGAAAATTAAGATGATCTTAGAAATTAAGGAAGCCTTAAATTATGGCATCTAAACCTAGTCGAAATAATGGATCTTATTTAAACTTATAGGCTAAGTAAGATAAATTGGAGAGATAATTTTTCTTGAATTTTTTGCCTTAGATAGTATGCACTTCACACTAACACAATTTTTAGGATGGAAACAAAGACCTAAAATGCCATGAAGCAAAAATAAAGAAATTTTTTAATATATATACGAAGAAAAAAATCACTTATTAAACTGGATAAGCATGCCTCAAGAAGCATGATTATTCACGCCTAACGGTGGTCAAAAGAAACAAATAATCCCCCTTAGTTTTGTGGCCTTATTTACTCGAGTCCTTAAACCCGAGGGATGTTTTCTCATCTGGTGCCCTAAAACCGTCTGGTCTGAAAGTCATCGGTTAAAGGCTTATTACCCGGGTAAACTAGAAAGCCTAAGAAAACTAAGGGAAGGAAAAAAAAAAAGAAAAAGAAAAATATATATATAAAAATAATAAATGGCTTAATGGTCAGAGTTGAAATCCCAGAAATCTTCACTATCACAAAGTGCATATTATCTAGGTTCTATGAAGGATAAAATATTCAATCCACGTTTGAATTCTTACCTTAATTAAAGACAAGATCTTGCATATAGACTAAATTTAAGGAAGACTAATTTTTGGTGGACTTATGACCTTAGATCACTTATATTTTTGCAAAAATATTTCATAAACTTGTCTCTCTCTCAAAATGTGTTTTCAAAATACTAACATTTGTCTTTTTTCTTTGTGGATTTTGTGGGTGCAATCTGCTGAAAACCCTCAGAAGACAAAACTCTTCTAGGGGTAACCTAAAGGTTTAACGGTTTGTTGCACACGCTCAGTGCAATCGCGTCACCTGCGAAAGTGGTGTAATAACATATGTAGTATAGTTTTTCTTTTCTTGTTTTGCTCGGGACGAGCAAAAGATAAGTGCGGGGGTATGATTAGTCTACAATTCTGCATTATTATATCGCATTTCCCTACCGATTTATGAATAAAATGTCAGTTAACCGTGTGTTTTGGTCTCTCTTGCAGATAAATCAGGAGTTTAAGGGCAAATGGGTAATAAGAGTTTAATTAAACCCATTTTAGGATAATTAAATCCGCAATTCTTGGAGGCCAAGTAAGGGATCTTCTAGATGATACATCGAACCTAGACCCTTGTGCACGTCAGACGAATATTCGGGTGAAAATACCAGAATTGGGATATACCAGGAAGGTCCTTGAAGCAACAGGAAGATCCTCGCCAAAACCAGGGAATTAACTCCCTGGTTTTGCCGCGGATCTGCTGCAATAGCCGCGGATCCACGGCAATTTGGTGGGGCCACGCGTCGATCTTTGACACGTGGCCCTGTCTCGTCTTCTAGAAGACCCCTTTGTCTATAAAAACCCCTGTAGAGACCCAAAACGGGGTAGTTTTTTATTTTAGGTTAGGGTTTCTATGTTTTAGTGTAGTGTAGGGTAGGTGATCTTCATTTCTTGTATTTTGTATTTTTATTTCGTTTTTAGATCTTGTAGTAGGGCTGAGAGATTCAGAGAGAGATAGAGAGGGATTGATGTAATAGATGGTGACAATCTATGTAAATGTGCCTCCTTTCTTCTCCATTGTAATCTTCTCCATCTTCTACATGATGCTTAGCTAACTTTCTTCTCATGGCAATCTAACTACTAACCACTAACCATCTAACCACTTACTTGATAATCCACATGAATCTAATAGCCTCTACAAGGCCTTGCTCTTGCAAGAGCCATTGATGGCTCATGATGATTGATTCTAACATTCTAACATTTCTAACACCTAACCCACTAACTTGCTAACTTTCAATGTCTCCTTTATTTCATGCTCACCTCTAACCGGTTTTGATGATTTAATAGTAGTTTGCAACTTGTTAGTAGTATGGATGTGTTGTTTGAATGTAGAAGAACAATCTTATGGGTCATGCTCTGTATCGTCTCTTGAAGCCAAGAATTAGTGATGGCTAAGGATCCATGTGAGACAACTATCACTAAGAGGTTAGCATGGTTAGTGGATCACTTAGTAGTTAGTAGCCATGAGTTTTATTTTACTTTGTTTTGAAAATTATTTCTAAAATCTTTTATCATTTTTTTTATCATTATTTTTACCATCCTCTTTGTTCACCCTTGTTTTCATTTTCTTTACCACAAGCTTCATCTTCTTTCCTATTTTCTTTTCAAACATTTCTTTTCACATCGCTTTCATCGCCTTCTCCACCTACCACATGCTTGATTTCTTTTCTTTTCTTTTATTTTTCTAATTCTTTTAACAAAGAAGAAACTGTTAACATAACACGTGAACGGACTGTTAATACTTCTATCGCCTACCGTCCCTATAGATTCGACCCATTGAGCCAATGCTATAACGGAAGTATCGAGGGAATATTAGCACACATAAACACTTTCATTGATTTTACAATACACACGTTTTAGAGTGCTGGTTCTGCCCCGATCTGGTAGTCGGTCGAAAAATACAGAAAGTCTTGACAGGACTTTGATTGACCCATTAGTCAACTTATGGGCCAAACAATGCCAACGGTCCAAAGACTCGGTCAACTAGTCGGTCGACCGTTCCAAGGGCTTAACAACAATGTATCAATGTGCATATTCGGTCGATCGCTTAGTCGACTGAGGCAGTGTCCAAGATACTATGCTCAACTGGCGGTCGATTAGGCGGTCGACCACCGAAGACCAGAAAACAAAGAATACATAGCTTTTGAAGTTAAACCCATAAAATTATAAGTATAAAAAATATTTTGGCAACATATGAGTTATAAGAAACATGTATATAGTTGGTTGAATTATTATGAGAAAATATAGAATATGTATCAATAATCAACTTATGATAAACAAGTTTAAATATTAAAATGAAAACCTTATTTTTGAAATTTTGTATATGTGTAGTTCTTCTTTGAGCATCAATTTAACACCAAAACTTAAACAACTAAAATCTAATAAAGAGTTGCCTAAGCTTCAAGTCTTCATAAAAGAGGACTTCGTCAAAATTCACATTTTGATTATCCATACTTGAATCCCTTCCTTGACTCAACTTGATCTCTTTAAACCTTCCTTTTAAGGAAGAATAAGCATACTCTAAACTCTTGATCCCTGTAAGCTTATAAACGTTAGAACTTGATTAGTACCTTAAAACTTCATGTGGTTTGAAATCATCAAAACAAAACTAGAGAGTGTACCCTTGGGCGAACAATCTCCCCCTTTATGATGATGATAAAACACATGAGTTATTTAAAATAAATGAAAAGAAGAGCTTATAAAGCTCCCCAGAAATTATGCTTATCTATTAAATTCAAACATTCATGACTAAAGGTATATTAATATTAAAGCAAGTCATATACATATATGAATAAGTTGGACAATATAGAACACTATGCATATACGGGCCAACCTCCTTCTATGTCTCTAACCACTAATACGTAAGTATGCAGATAAAGAGTAAGATACCAATAAAAATAATACCAATAAATAAACATTAGAAACATTGTATACAAATATGAGAATGAATAAGAGGTTAATTGCATAACTCAATCTCAAATAATAACTCAATCTCAAACAAAATAACTCATAAATTCTCAAACAAAATAACTCATAAATCTTCTCCCCTTTTTAGACATATATCAAAAAGGGATATTAATAAAAACCAAATACCAATTGAAAATAGTAATTGAAAGTAGTATATTTTTAAAGTTTACAAGATACCAATTAAAAAATCAATATTTTTAAAATTATCATGAAAATTCATAAAACTAAGGAAACTCATAAACTAAAAAAAATAATGTATCCATCATACAAATATTTATTCACCACAAATGAAAGAAAATCTATTGTAGTCAAGAGGTTTAGTGAAAATATCAACCAATTGAAAATCGGTAAAAGGAGAGTATGTACTTGGTCATTATCTAAATTCTCATAATGGTCTCTAAGAAAGTGATATTGAATCTCTATGTATTTAGTTTTACTATATTGATTTGTATTCTTGATCATACGAATAGTATTAGTATTATCACAAAATATTTTAATATGGTCATAATGCAAATCATAATCAAGGAGAGTATGTTTCATCCAAAAGACTTCTGCACAACAAGCTTCGACCGAATATACTTCGTTTAAGCGGTTGAGAGGGCTACGAAATTTTATTTCTTAGAAGACCATGAAACAAGGCAATTTTCAAGAAATTGACAAGTTTTACTAGTGCTCTTCCTACCCACTCTACAACCAGCATAGTCGACATCCGAATGACTCGTCATAAAGAATTGTTCGGTGTTCGAAACCTCGAGCCCATTTCAATTGTGCCCTTAAGATATTTAATAATGCATTTTAATGCAATCAAATGAGACTCTTTAGGACAAGATTGAAATCTAGCATACAAACAAATACTAAATATAATGTCTGGCCTACTAGCCGTCATGTAAAGCAAATTACCAATCATGCTACGATAGAGTTTAATGTCAATATTTTTATTTTATTTAACCTTATCAAGCTTTATTGTGGTGGCCATGAGAGTCTTGCTAATCTTCACATCCTCTAGTCAAAATTTCTTGATAAGCTCTCTTATATATTTGTTTTGATTGACGAAGATCCCATCACTCATTTGCTTAATTTGGAGTCCAAGAAAATAGTTGAGCTCCCCATAATACTCATTTCGATCACTTTCTTTAGCATAGCTCAAAATCCTTACAAAGTTTTTCATTACGAGATCCAAAAATGATATTACTAACGTATATTTGCACTATCAAGATATCATTATTTACATGCTTTGTAAACAAGGTGATATCAACTTTGCTTTTAATAAAATTATTTTCAGCAAAAAAATAACCAAGTCTTTCATACCATGCTCTTGAAGCTTGTTTTAAACCATACAAAGTCTTTTCAAGTTTGAAAATAGAATTCGGTAATTGTTTTTGTTTTGTAATTATTTATGTGACTGTTTTGCATTGGATCCGGATTCGTGGACTCCGAGTCAGCCCTAATCTGAATCGGGGACCCGATCCTAATGTATTGCTCGATTTAGTCTTTCTGATAGTCAAATTTGATCGATTTCAGTTTCAAACATTATTTTTTAATATTCTAGATTTTTCATGATTTTCTGAAATTTTCCGAATTAATTTGTAAAATCTTCAAAATCAGTGTCGACCGTATCACTGGTCGATTCCAGGGTTTTTAATTTACTATCAGAGTTAAATTTTTAAATTTTGCTTTCATATTACTTCTTAGAATCACATTTTTTTAATTTAATACATTTTTTGAGATTTTTCTGAATTTATCAAAGTTTGACCGGTTTTGATGTCAACCGGTATCGCTGATCGATTCTAAGATTTTTAATTTTTAAATAGAATTAAATTTTTAAAATCTACTTTCATATTATCTTTTAAAATCATATTTTTTATTTTAATGTATTTTTGGTAAATTTTCTGAATTTATCAGAACTCGGCCAGATTTGGAGTCAGCCAGTATTGCTGGTAGATTTTGGATTTTTATTTTAAAATGAGATTTTATTTATAAAAATAAATTTCATATTATTCCTCAGAATGATATTTTCTATCTCTGCGTATTTTTGAAAATTTTTCTGGAACAGTCGATATTTCCCGACAATATTATAATATTATTATTTTTGGAATCTTTCTTTCTTTCTTTCCTTCATCTTTTCACCACATCTGTCGCCTACACCCCACATGGGCCACCTACTCCCCTTCATTTACTTGGCCACCTACTCCTCTTCATTTACTTCCCCTCACTTCACTTACTTCTCCCTCTTTCTTGCTTTTTCTTTTTCTTTTTCTCTTCCTTTTACTTTTTCCTTCTCCCCTTCCTCTCTCCCTCTCTCTTCTCCATGTAGGCGACGACCACTCTGGGCCCACGCTGACCACCTTTGGTGACCCCCATGGCCGGCAGCGAGCCCCACTCCGGCCATCTTCTCCCTCATCTCCTTCCCTCTCCTCATCTCCAACACCAACAACTCCACCACCATCTTCTTCTTCATCATCATCAAAACCATCACTCCCAATTCTCCAAATCCAACACCACCATCACCACTCCCACCACCCTAATCCAACTTCCACAACCTTCAATTTCACTTCTCCATCTCCAATTTCACCCCCTTTCCCCTAATTTCACAACCACCATTAAAACCACCATCAGAACCACCCTTCTCCACCTCCCTCTCCTCCCTTCGTTTGGTCGGCGCCGCCGCCGGCCACCTTGGGCTAGCGCACGGCCAGTGTGGCCTCCCCGGCCAAGCCTGGGCCCCACTTGGGCCATGGGGTCCCTGGATCCTCCCCTGTGCGTGAGCAGGGGGGCTATGCAGCTCCCCTCTCTCCAGGTTCTCTCTACCCTCTCCTCTCTCTATTGGACTGCCACCGGCCAGGGCCGCCGCTGGCAGCCACCTATCCGGCCACTAGAGGCCGGCCAACCTCTTTCTCTCCTGCTCTCACTTTCTCTCTCCTTTCTATCACTCTCTCCCCTGTTTCCCTCCTCCTCTCTCTCTTAATCCGCTTTCTCTACTATTTCTCTCTTACCTCTCTCTCTCTCTCATTCTATCTCTCTCTTTAAATTATATTTCTCTCTAGCTCTCTTTCTTTCTCTCTCTAACTCTTTCTCTTTCTTTTCTCTCCTCTCTATTATTATCTTTCTCTCTCTAAAAATATTTATATATATATTTTAATATATTATGGCACGTGCGCGAGTTTCTGAGATTTCGAACTTCACGACTTTTCTGAGGATTTAGGTGAGTGTCCTCGCCATTTTGTTGGGTCTCCCCGCTTCGACAGGTTGAGTTATGTTTTGTGGATTCATGTATTTTACCCCGCTTGTATATTGAATTGCGTTATGTACCGTGCGACTATATTTGTATGTAACCAAGTGCCCAAGACTGTACATGTATTACTCTGTGAAGATTACTTGTACTATTGTAGTTAAATTCCTGTACATGTACCATGCCTGCGATGTTACCCATTACAGCTTTATTACATGTGCGTGTCGACACTAACACTTCTGCGGGTACTATACCCAACCTTCGGGTTGCGTTTAGCCTCCGGGCTCTGCACTCAGCCTCTGGGCTTCACCACTCCACGGTAGTCTAGTTATTATTATGTTTATATGTGTGTTTGCGTGGTACTAACATCTCCTGCAGGTAATATACCCAGCCTCCGGGCTCCGTTCAGCCTCCGAGCTTTTATACCCAACCTTTGGGTTGCGTTCAGCCTCCAAGCTCTCATGCTCTGCCTGAAGCGATTTTAGCGCTCAGCGCTCTATCGTTAACTCTGTCCGTGTGTAGTTACGCCACGAGAATTGTTGTACATTATCCTGGCTTCGCCGCGAGTGGTAACTACACCGAGCGTGATAGCGTTTAGCGTTGTGCGTTAGCCTCACTCTAGATTGTTTAGATTCGCTTGAATGTATGCTTGTTTGCATGCCCATTTGTCTACTGGATAAATCTGCTATTATTCTTTTCTTGATGGTTGTGAAGAGTTTGAAGCTTTACTTATATTATTTTTCAAAACTGTGTCATTTTCCTGTATTCTTACCGATCCCTCATATCGGTACTGTTTTCCTGTATTGAAATATATGATAGTGATATCCACCATATTGTTACTTAACACCTGACTCTTACATGTTATCACCTGACACCTGTTTGATATCACTTTCGCCTGTTATACCTGATATTTGACCTATAATTATCACAATACGGGAATGATGACTTAATATCTTGACATATTCTGATATATTTATACCAGTACAAACTGTACTCCTAATACACCCGCACTCCTGACATTCCTGACATGCTCTTGCTCATTCCCATACACTAATAATTATCTAATAAAATATAAAAAGGACAACTTACATTGGGTAAGGGGGAAACTGATGGACTTCAAGTGGTGAATATCTTTACGGTGGCATTAGGTATGTTGTTCAACTCCAACTTCCGGATCTACCTGTGGGCCTCCAGGTGTAAGAGGGGAGCGCTGACTCCCTACCTCCTGTTATATTCTTGAACGGGCATAATATAAGATCCACCTTCCTATTTGCCTAGCAGCAGGTTCTGGGTCAGCACCGGAACATCCTGAGTCGTGGTCGCGGGTATGTACGGGACCTATTGTAAACATAACCCATTATTTCATTATCAGTTTCCAATAACAACCTCGACTTACTCATATATAGATGTATGTGGGATGGAACGTACGCCTGTACACATACTTAGATATATGGGTCGAAAGAGTAATAATAATAATAAAGTGCCAATCAATAACTTGTAGTGTTGTTTTGCAATTCAGGTTGTATGCACTCAGATTACGGTAACATGGGATAAAGGTATATAGATGAGGGTTTCTTTGTTTGGATTATTCCTTTAATGTATTGGTCTTATGAAGCCGTAATTTGAGCTTGTACTGCTGATTTTGCTTATATTCGGTATTATCGATCAGTTTTATCAGCTTTTATGATGTTTTCTTCGTTTAGAAAATAATTCAGGTTAAATTAACTCAGGATACAGTGACGTGAGGTATATATGGTATATATATGAGGGTTTCCTTGTTTGGATTATTCCCTCGACGTACAAACCTCACAGATTGGTAATTTGAGCTTATACAATTGGTTTTACCATAGTTACTTTACTTTCTATATTTCTATTTGCTCCTATATGTCTGTGCTCACGACATGATTTTCAATGCATGTTTATGATTAGATTTATTGATACACATGTGCTTATTTTTGAATGCCACTTGGCATTCGCAACACTACTCATTGGAGAGTTCTGACTCTCCTGAATCCTCATGTCCAGATCCTAGAGCTTGGAGCTGAAGAATTCATCCTGTTGATCAGAGTGGCGCATCGAAAGCGTAGTGGATCAGCGGAAGACCGTCTGAGGCCCTATCCTTCTAGGCCTCCTTGCTTGGTTCTGGAGATTTCCTGTTATAACTCCAAGCCTCATTTTGTACTGTTCATGATTGTATCTCTTTGTATTCTCACGTTTATGCCTATCAGGTGATGTAATATTCTTGTAATATTGTGTCACATCCTGTGATAACTTTGTAATTGTACTCATATGTTGGAATGTATAAAGCACCACGTACTTCTGTACTTTGATTCTTGCCTGTACTAATGCTTAGCATATATTATGTAGGGTATTTTTAACCTACATATATACGTCGCAGTAATGTCTCCGTATCCGCGAGATCGGCGCGTTACAGGATAGTATCAGAGCTTACGCTCTCACATCCTCAGTACGTCCAGATGGCAAATTAATGGTAAAAAAATTTGCAACTGGAATGCATGATCCTGGTTATACAATCCAACTACAAGTGCAGGGTTATCTATTTCTTCTTGATCATTCTTCCTTCAATTCCTAATTCCCTTTCATTTTTCCCTATTTTGGTTTTCCTAGTTTTTATACCTACTTAAGATATAGGTAGACTAGTGAGGCAGCAACGAGACAAATGTGGTTCTCTCTCCCATTCTGGTATTTTTTGATTCTAGTGCATCACGTTATATTATACCGGACAGCTCTTCAGCCTCGCATTCTCATCTTATATGTATAGACGCACCACGGGGATCAATACAGAAAGTTAGTTAGTCATCACTTATTTAATCAGATAGACTGTATCACGACACGAGGAGTATCGATATGAATGATTTTTCAGATTCAGAACTTCTGTCAAGTAGAAATATGGTATTTTCTGTATTATTCCAGTAACGATCAGGATCTCTTCTGTCGACTTCATTGAGTTCAGACACGATGTCCAACCGTATTTATAGATTTGATGGATTTGATGAGCTACAGACTCCACTAGCTCGCCAATCGAAAGTTATGTTCTAGCCAAGCAAGCTTAATCAGGTGTGGGCCATGCTGCACCTTGGCGCTTAATATTTAGTGATGTGTTACGCGCTGGTTTTGCCATGTGAGCTCTGTCAAGTGCGAGCCTCGATGAGCGTTAGCTCTGCCGCACCCTAGTGTTTAGCGCCTGACGTTGTGTTACGCAATGGCCCCACCTAGGTTTAGCTTTGCTCGTGACTAGTTCTGACAGTTTTTAGCACTCTAGCCTTATTCCTCGGATTTCCCCCACCTGACTTATTTTCATGAATTTAATGAATCGGGTTTTCTTGCTGTGTCTTGTTGAAGCCTACCAAATTGAGAATATTGAAGCCTACCAAATTGAGAATGATGAAGCCTATCAAGTTTCAAGATTTTGATGGTGAACCAGCATTTCTACCTCATTATGATTGCTCTACCTCAGTTGAAGCCAATTGAAGATTATGGGTGTTTTGGATGATTTTGTGTAACTTTAGAAGAGATGTGAAAAGCCTTGATCACTTACACAAAAAAAATCATCCCAAGTCGACTTGACCTTTTCATGAAGTCGACTACCCACTACTTTAGTCGACTTTCCATATACCCTAGTCGACTAGATACTTTCAAACCAAATTTCCTAACTCTCTGTTTGGTCCCTGTCATGACTGTTAGTCGACTTGACTTCCATATGTAGTCGACTAATAGATACCCTAGTCGACTATACAATTTCCCAAGTCGACTAATAACCTATACAAAAATTTCCCAACTCTCTATTTCTGTCTGAAATGAAACTTAGTCGACTAACCCTATATCTATAGTCGACTAACACATTACCTAGTCGACTAACATTTCTATATAGTCGACTACTTTCAGTTTTCCAGAAACCAAATGTCTGTATCAGTCAAAAGATAGTCGACTAACCTCTTTTTGTAGTCGACTAATCAGTGTAAATTTTGTTCTTCTAGTCGACTAATATCCTGTTCAAGTCGACTAATAGCAGTTAACAACTGTTGTGCAGTTGGTGAATTCTGGTGCGTTTTTCAACGTTTCAAAATTTGAATTAGGCCTGATAACTACCCTAACTTACTATGGATTTCACCTATAAATAGGGGTATTGTCCTAGGGCTATAACACCAATTCAAATCCAAAGTTTTTCAGCCAAAACTCTGTCCAAATATTCTGTTTTCTGAAAACTTGTTTCTCATTCAGTTTCTTCACCAAATTCCAAAGTCCTTTGTGAAGATTCCTGAAATCCTTCCTGTAAGAAACCTTGTCCACAAATACATTCAATCTCAAGGCTTATAGGATCATTGTAATCATTCAAAGAAGATCATTGCACAAGGCGTCTTCTTGGGAGTAGAAGAAAGTTGTACAAGGTGTTTGTTCTCTTGGTGTAAAGAGGAGTTGTGCACATTTGGCAAAGGGCGTTTGTCAAAGTGGTGTACAAGGCATTGGTTGTGGGTGTACACAAATCAGGAAAGGAAAATCTCAAGCGGTTGGCTTGGGGACTGGATGTAGGTCACAAGGACCGAACCAGGATAACTCTCTTGTCTTTGCGTTTGAATTTTCTGAGTTTATCTTGTGTTTATTTTATTTCCTGCAAGTAAATTGATTTACAGTTTTTAAACACTATTCACCCCCCTCTAGTGTTGTGTTGCTTTGATTATAGATCCTACATTTGGTATCAGAGCAGGTTCAAGGCAACAACCATACGAGGATGGCAACGGAGTTCCCTTCGTCACAATTCAAAGAAGGTCATTCTACACAACGTCCACCGCTATTTGACGGAACCAACTACAACTATTGGAAGTGTAGAATGAAGATCTACTTGCAATCGCTCAACTACGATCTTTGGAACATCGTAGAAGCATCATACACCAAGCAACAACCAACTACAACGCTTGGAGTGAAGATCAAAAGAAGAATGCAAATCTTGATGCCAAGGCGATGAATGCTCTATTTTGTGCTTTAACCAAAGAAGAGTTCAACCGTGTGTCTACATCCACTTCTGCACATCAAATATGGCATACTCTTCAGGTAACTCACGAAGGCACAAATAAAGTTAAGGAATCTAAATATCTGTTCTTGTCCACATATTTGAGTTATTTAAAATGAAGGAGAATGAAACCATATCCGAGATGGTTACAAGATTCACCGACATCACCAATACCTTAGCATTCCTTGGAAAGGACTACACCCAAGTTGAAAGAGTTCGAAAGATCCTTCGTGCACTCACACCAGAATGGGAGAAGAAGACAACCGCCATTGAAGAGGCGAATGATCTCTCAACTATGACATTAGAAAACCTAATCGGTAATCTAATGGCATATGAAGTGCAGTTAGAAGAAAGAAAGTAGGACGAACAACAACATTCCAAGAAGAAAGTACTTGCCTTCCATGCATCCGCCGACACGGACAATTCGGATGAAGATGAAGAAGAAATGGCGATGCTATCCAGAAAGTTCAAAAGGTTCTTAAAACAAGGTAAATTTAAAAAGAATAAAGATACTAATGATACTCCTACTTGTTTTAAGTGTAACAAACCAGGCCACATAAAGAAGGATTGCCCATTGATGAAATCAAAAGGACACTTCAAGAACTTCAATAAGTTCAACAAGAAGAAGAAAGCCTTCCAAGCAACATGGGATGATAGCGACTCATCTTTCTCTGACGAAGAAGAAGCAACGGAAACCGCCAATATCTGCTTCATGGCCAAGAAGACGAGGTACAAGATCATGATGAGTTATTAGAAGCTTTTAATGAATTGTTTAATAATTTCAAAAATGAAAAGATTAAAAATAAAGTCTTAATAAAGGAAAATGAAAGACTCATTCATGAAAATGCATGTTTTGTTTCTCAAACATCTTCTCTAAGTTCTCAAAATGAAGATTTTGAAAAAGTTATTGCATCTTTAAAAATGGATAATGAAATTTTCTTAAAAGAAAATTCTTTACTTAAAAAGGAAACTATTTCTTTAAATTCTAGAATTTCTATTTTAGATAAAGACATGATTGTTTTCAAATTAAGTATGAAGATCTTTTGAAAAATGTAACTAAATATAATAAAGGAAAAGAGAATTTAAATGTTTTATTATCTTCTCAAAAGATGTCTAACAATCATTTTGGTCTTGGTTTTTCAAAAGATAAGGTTTATAAACCTACTCATATTGGTATTGGATTTTCAAAAACTAATTTTGTAAAATCTACACATCTTCATAATAATAATTCTTTTGTGAAAAGAAATACTATTTCAAAAAGAATTAGATGCAAATATATATGGGTTCCTAAGAATCTTAATAAGTTGATAAAAATGTTTATATTGCATCTTATATACATGATGTGTGTAATTCTAAGAATTATGTTTATACTAACAAGTGAAAACCAAATTCCAATTGGATTTGGGTTCCTAAAGACTAATCTTTTTCGGACCCTATCATGATGGGTACCATACAAATTGTTTTATTTTATAGGTACCTTTTAAAGAAAAGTGGATACTTGATAGTGGGTGTTCCAAACACATGACCGGACACATTCAACTACTGTCTTCCGTTCAAATCAAAAAGGGAGGTACAGTAATATTTGGAGACAATAACAAAGGAAAGGTTATTGGTACCGGCATAGTTGGTAATATTTCAAAACCCTTATTGAAAATGTTCTTTTGGTAAGAGGTTTAAAACACAATCTATTAAGTATTAGTCAATTATGTGATAAGGGTTATAAAATTGTTTTTGAAAAAGATGCTTGTCTTATTTATGATACTAACATGAAAGATATCTTATTTAAAGGTTTTCGTAACAATAACATTTATGAATTATCAATAACATGCATATCATCTAATGAGAATTTATGTTTACTTGCTTCTAATAATGATTATTTTTTATGGCATAAAAGATTTGGTCATTTGAATATGAAAACTATTTCTAAGATTTCTAAATTTGATTTAGTTAAGGTCTTCCAAAAATTGCTTTTAAAAAGGATTATTTTTGTGATTCTTGTCAATTAGGAAAACAAGTTAAATCATCTTTTAAATCTAAAGATTTAGTTTCTACTAATAGACCTTTGGAATTGTTGCATTTGGATTTATTTGGTCCTACTCGTGTTTCTTCTTTAAACAAGAGTAGATATATTTTTGTTATTGTTGATGATTATTCACGTTTTTCATGGGTCATTTTTCTAAAAAATAAAAATGATACTTTTGATGAATTTGCAAGTTTTTGTAAAAGAATTCAAAATCAAAAGTCTCTAAACATAGTCACTATTCGAAGTGATCATGGAGGAGAATTTGAAAATGAATCTTTTTCAAAATTCTGTGATAAGTATGGTATTACACATAATTTGCATTTCCTAGAGCATCTCCTCAAAATGGTGTTGTAGAGAGAAAGAATAGGACTTTGCAAGAATGTGCTAGAACTATGCTTATGGACAGTAATTTACCAAAATATTTTGGGCTGAGGCTATTGCTACTGCATGTTATGTTTTAAATCGTGTGCTTATTCGACCTTTTTTAAATAAAATATCTTATGAATTGTTTTATAATAGGATTCCAAAAGTTTCTTACTTTAAGATTTTTGGATGTAAATGCTTTATCTTAAATACAAAAGATGCTTTAGATAAATTTGATGCTAGATCCAATGAAGGTATTTTTGTTGGATACTCTACTCATAGTAAAGCATATAGAATATTTAATAAGAAAACATTTACTATTGAAGAATCATTACATGTTAAATTTGATGAATCCTTGACTAAGCCTATTTCTAATACTTCTCCACATGATGATGATCATATCATAGAGTCTCCTATTGATAATATTGTTATATCTTCTGTTGATACTAATATTTCTAAGGATGATGAGACTCCTACCGAGTTACCGAAAGCATATGTTGAAGTAAAGAATCATCCACGTGATTTGGTTATTGGAGATATAAATCAAGGCGTTCAGACAAGATCCAAGTTGAACTACATGACACAAATTGCCTTCATATCACTCATTGAACCGAAGAATATCAAAGAAGCATGTGAGGATGATTTTTGGACGATTGCCATGCAAGAAGAGTTGAACCAATTTGTCAGAAATGATGTTTGGGATCTTGTACAACGTCCTACTGATCATCCAGTCATCGGTATCAGATGGATCTTTAAGAACAAACTTGATGAAACAGGTGAAGTCATTAAGAACAAAGTAAGGTAGTAGCACAAGGATACAGTCAAGAAGAAGGTATTGATTTTGATGAAACTTATGCACCAGTAGCTAGGCTTGAATCTATTCGTATTTTACTTGCTTTTTCTTGTTTTATGAATTTCAAATTATATCAAATGGATGTTAAAAGTGCCTTTTTAAACGGATTTATTAAAGAAACTGTTTATGTTGAACAACCTCTAGGTTTTGAACATGAAAAATTTTCAAACCATGTTTTTAAACTTAAGAAAGCTTTATATGGTTTAAAGCAAGCACCCCGTGCTTGGTATGATAGATTAAAAAGTTTTCTTTTAAATTCTGATTTTAAGATGGGAAGAGCAGATACAACTCTCTTTATTAAACATGTTGATAAAGATATCTTAATCATTCAGATTTATGTTGATGACATTTTATTTGGATCTACTAACGATAATCTTTGTCAAGAATTTTCTAAGACCATGCAGAGTGAATTTGAGATGAGCCACATGGGCGAACTTACTTACTTTCTCGGTCTGCAAATAAAGCAAATGAAGGATGGAATCTTCATTTCCCAGTACAAGTATGCAAAGGAACTTCTAAAAAGATTTGGCATGGAAAATTCTGGTCATAAGAATACTCCCATGAGTACGACGACATTTTTAGACAAAGATGAAAATGGTAAGAATGTCGATCAGAAACTCTATCGAAGTATGATTGGTTCTTTATTTTATATTACTTCAAGTAGACCTGATATTATGTTCAGTGTATGCTTATGTGCTAGATATCAGTCAAATCCTAAGGAATCACATCTTAAAGCAGTGAAAAGAATTTTTCGATATCTTAATAACACAATCAATTATGGTTTATTTTATCCAAAATCATGCACATTTGATTTACTATCGTATAGTGATGCTGATTTTGCTGGATGTAAATCTGATCGGAAGAGTACTAGTGGTACTTGTCACTTTTTGGGACATTCACTAGTATCATGGTTTAGTAAAAAGCAAAATTCTGTATCATTATCAACAACCGAGGCAGAATATATTGCTGCTAGTGTTGCATGTGCACAAATTATATGGATGAAACAAACTTTACTTGATTATGGCATGACTATCACAAACTCACGTATTATGTGTGATAATACCAGTGCTATTAATCTATCTAAAAATCCTGTTCATCATTCACGTACCAAACATATTGATATTAGACATCATTTTCTACGTGATCATGCTTTAAAAGGTGACATTTCTTTAACTTTTATTTCAACTGATAATCAAATTGCTGATATATTTACAAAGCAAGCCTCTGAAAGAAGATACTTTTATAAAATTTCGAAGAGATTTGGGTATTTGCAATTTTTCAGATTTTTAAAAAAAAATTTTCAGAATTTTTCAAAGGCATTTTTTACTTCATTAGTCGACTTACTATTTCTTATTAGTCGACTTATAGAGGACCTAGTCGACCTAACAGTGCCCCAGTCGACTAATGTGCACCAACAGAGACTTGACTTTCTGATTTTTCAAAAATTAGTCGACTATAGTAACTTACTAGTCGACTAGTCCATTTATTAGTCGACTAATACTAACCTGCAAGTCGACTAATACTGTGAAAATCTGTTTTCTGATTTCGGTTTTTCCACTTCGAAACCCGACCCGTTCTTTTAAGTCAAGGATCCAATAACATTTATTTTTAATCCTAACCTTTGATTACAATCCAGGATTGATCCTAACCTTTGATTCTAACTTTTCCCTCATCAAAACCCTAGAATCCCTCTCATTTCCTTCTTCCAGCCGATTCCTCAAGTCGACCAGCAGCCGGGAGAAGAAAATTTTGCAGCAGTCTTCAACAGTGCATCCCCTTCCAATTCCTCCTATTTCCTTCCACATCTTGGTAAAATCTTTCAACTCTCAGCAATTCCCTTTATTATCTAGTATTATCTTGCTTCAATTTCAGTTTTCACCATGTCTAAATCCAAGAAAACTAAGTTCACTCCCTCATCATCATCTTCTCAAGAATTTAGGGCATATCTCAAAAATCCTGCCCTTGAGGAAGATTATGTTAGACTTTCCTCTTTAGAAATACTTCCAGGAAGATTTGTCAAATATGAAGATTTTCATCACTATGATATAGTCTCATATTTGCAAAATTGTGGTCTTTTCCATATGTTTTCTACTGACTTTAAGCAAGCATATTATCCATTCCTCATTTACTTGTTTTATACCAATTTAACCTATGAAGATAATGAGGACGATGTCCATATTTACTCCTTGGTTAAAGGTATAAACATAAAGTTATCCCCGTAATAAATTGGCCGTATCTTGTCAATTCCTTTTCACGGTCTCTTGCTTGATGACATTACTATGGATGATGAGGAAGTCTTGAGTAATATCTTTCTACCTGGCCAAGGATTACCTATGACCAATACCAAATTGAAACCTATTCCACGTCTCATAGGTCGTATCCTCTCTTACAATATTTGTCCCAAAACTGGTAGTTACAACTACTATTCCAGAGAATTATCCTCATGTGTCTATGCAATTATGGCTGGACTCGAGGTTAATTGGGCCAAAATTATTTTTGATACTATAGTTAAGTATCATTCTTCCTTCCTTCCTTTTGGAGCTTTTCTGACACCTATATTTCGGAAATTTCACGTTGATCTTGCTTCCGAAACTAGTGTCGTTAAGATCTTTGAATTGTTTGATCGTGCTGCCATACATCGAATGAAACTGACTGATCCTCCTCCACAACCCTCTTCACCTCCACATAGTCCCACTCAACGTCCATCTTCCTCTACACAACCTCCTGTCAATGATCCACCTCCAACACAACCATCTCAATCTTATACTGATGCTTTCTACAATTCCCTGTCTGTTGAGCTTGCCTCTATTCATGTCCAACAACAAGTTCTTCAAGACACTCAGACACAATTGCTTCAGAATCAGTCTTTATTGATGACTAGGTTTGAGAATATGCAACTTCAGATGGATTCCTTTGCATCCACTCAAACTGAAATTCTGAACCTTCTCAAGTCACATTTTCCGCCACCTCCTCCTCCCGGATCCGAGCTTTGAAGACTATGGCGTTGGCGTTTCTTCATGTTTTTTGCTTTTTATGCACTTTATGTATTTTTTCAGTTTTTTTTTTTTTAAAAACAAAGGACTCGTTTATTGTGTAAGCTTCCGTTTGAAAACAATGTCTGTTTAAGTATGTTTTTCTGTTTTTGTTAATGTCAAAGGGGGAGAAACTCTATGTTTATTTATGTTCTATGTTCTATGTTTATCCTGTGTTATGTTCTGTGATCTGTTGTGTGATCTGTTCTATATATCTAACACCTGAAATGTTCTGCATATCTATGTTCCATATCTGCAAAGAAAATCTGTGTACTAAATTTCTGTGTTATAACAAGAAATTGACTATATATATGTTATGGATACTGACATATGACAATGCAGGTGCAAGGTGCAACTTAACACTTTCTGCAGGGGCAAATTATTTGTTATATCCTAGTTACTGCAGGGGGAGTTTTGTTGCAGGGGGAGCTATCATAAACATAATTTGTCATCATCAAAAAGGGGGAGAATGTTGAAGCCTACCAAATTGAGAATGTTGAAGCCTACCAAATTGAGAATGATGAAGCCTATCAAGTTTCAAGATTTTGATGATGAACCAGCATTTCTACATCATTATGATTGCTCTACCTCAGTTGAAGCCAATTGAAGATTATGGGTGTTTTGGATGATTTTGTGTAACTTTAGAAGAGATGTGAAAAGCCTTGATCACTTACACAAAAAAAATCATCCCAAGTCGACTTGACCTTTTCATGAAGTCGACTACCCACTACTTTAGTCGACTTTCCATATACCCTAGTCGACTAGATACTTTCAAACCAAATTTCCTAACTCTCTGTTTGGTCCCTGTCATGACTGTTAGTCGACTTAACTTCCATATGTAGTCGACTAACAGATACCCTAGTCGACTATACAATTTCCCAAGTCGACTAATAACCTATACAAAAATTTCCCAACTCTCTGTTTCTGTCTGAAATGAAACTTAGTCGACTAACCCTATATCTATAGTCGACTAACACATTACCTAGTCGACTAACATTTCTATATAGTCGACTACTTTCAGTTTTCCAGAAACCAAATGTCTGTATCAGTCAAAAGACAGTCGACTAACCTCTTTTTGTAGTCGACTAATCAGTGTAAATTTTATTTTTCTAGTCGACTAATATCCTGTTCAAGTCGACTAATAGCAGTTAACAACTGCTGTGCAGTTGGTGAATTCTGGTGCGTTTTTCAACGTTTCAAAATTTGAATTAGGCCTGATAACTACCCTAACTTACTATGGATTTCACCTATAAATAGGGGTATTGTCCTAGGGCTATAACACCAATTCGAATCCAAAGTTTTTCAGCCAAAACTCTGTCCAAATATTCTATTTTCTGAAAACTTGTTTCTCTTTCAGTTTTCTTCACCA
>JAVJIF010029285.1:0-41181 GCA_038442645.1 Agave tequilana | reverse complement strand
AAAGTAAAGTAAAGCATACTAGAGATTGCAAAGAGATGAATTGAGCTCTTTTGATAAATCCTTGCCTACAAGAATGTCACTTTCCTGATACAAGCTTTCAAACAGCACTCTCTCTCACTTTGTCAAAATCTCTAGGAGGAAGAAAATGAAGACTAAAAACCTAGGAGAATAACAAAATACAAGAATTTCCCTCCTATTTTCTTCTCTCTCTTCTCTCTGTTTTCTCACGCAGACTCTGGTCCTCTATTTATAGCCCTCAGTGAGAAGCCTCTAGAGCCCAGATCGTTGGAGAAAAATCCGGGGCTCAACGGCCCAGATCCTGTCGCGCAGCGCGCAAGCAAGGCGCGGCCGTTTGGAAACGGTTGGCTAACAACTTTCTGTGTGAAGTTGTTACAGTTTGTTAGCCACGTGGCTTTCTAGAACGTTGAGTTGGCGCGTGGATCTCCTTTGATTCTGAATTCAAACTTGGGCTCTTTTGGGCTTTGGATTAAATCTCTTTAATTATTGCTAATTAAAGAGATTTTGGGCTTTTTCTCTCTTTTAAGTTGTGGACCTGCAAAAATAGAGAGAAAAGATTAAAAATCACATTTTTATATACAATATGCATGGTATGGAAGCGGTAAAATATGCAAAATGTATAACAATCACACCCCCATACCTAGCTTTTGCTCGTCCTCGAGCAAAACAAGAAAAGAAAAGAAAGAAAAGAAAATCCTAACTAGTTTATTACACCACTTTCGTAGGACACGATTGCACTGAGCATGTGCAACAAGCCGTTAAACCTCTAGGTTACCCTAGAGAGGAGGAGTGTTGTCTCCTGAGGGTTTTCAGCGGATTACACCCACAAAATCCATAAAGAAAAATAAAAAGGGTTAGTGAAAATTTTGATCCATGTTTAAAGATTCTCCTTAAGCTATAGGTTTCAGGTTACTCTAAATTTCATTCCTCTTATAAGTGTCTATTTGGAGTTTTGTTTTCAACTTAGGTTAAGATTTCAGGAAAAGATCAAAACCGGATTTTGCATCAATCCTAGGATATATACATCTATATAATATGAAGGATCTTTCTTAAACTAAGTTCATTTATTTAAATATAATAACAATTTTTTTATTTATATATACATTATATATATATTATTTTTCCTTAGCATCCTTAGGCTTTCTAGTTACCCTTGTAACGAGTCTCTTACGATGACTCCCAACCAGACGGTCTTAGGGCACCAGATGAGAAAACATCCCTCGGGTTCGATGACTCGAGTAAAAAAGGCCAGTAGGGAATTTAAGGACTTAGCCACCTTTAGGCGTGATTGGTAATGCTTCTTGAGGCACTACTAAACCAGCTTAATTAGTGGCTAAGTGATTGTTATTTATTTATGTACATATTTATTTATTTTTTTATATTTTTTCTATATATTTTTATTATATATATATGTAAATAAAGTCACAAAGTCTTTGATTAATCCTTCAATATGTTTAATGTATATATCCTAAAGAAAGAATTAAAATCTAGTAATTTTTCTAATCCTTTATTACTTAACTAAAAATCCAACTAAACTCCTCTTTTCAACTTATAATTAGAAATCTTAGTTAAGAGCTTCCTTAATCCCTAAGTTAAGTTTGCTTCTTTAGACATGGATCAAGAATTTCCTTTTTTTTATATATATTTTTTTATTTTTCTAAAAGAAAATAAAATCTAACAAGAAAGTAGAAAATCTATAAAGAAAGGTAAAATCTAAAGAGAAAACCTAAAAAGAAACTGAAAATCCTAAAAATAAAAATAAAAGGCCTAAAAAGAAAATGAAAAATCCTATGTTAGCATCTACCCCCCCATACCTATCTCATGCATTGTCCCCAATGTATGCAAGATAAGAATATGCATGAAAATAGGTAAAGGATAAAAATCATCCCCTCTGTCTCTTTGGACCAGCGGTGGTGCTTGGTCCAGCAGACTGTGATCGTCTCAATGCCGCCTCTATACTGTCCAAACGAGAGGAATTCTCTTCAACCTTCTTCTCAGACGAACTTGCCCTCTAAAGATCTTCTTCATGCCCTTCCAGACGGCGGACATGAAGGCTCGTGATTCTGTGGGGGGATCCTGTGTCCAGAATTGGGGCTCATCTACCTCCTCTAAGCTCTCCTCCGAAGAGGACTCCACAGGAATATCCTCAGGTTGGGCCCTAGGGTCCAGAGGGCGTGTGTAAGCAACCATGTATGAGCTAGTGGGTCTCTCTGCGACCCACTTGGGGAAAGGAGTCAAATACATCGTCTGGTATGAAGTTTCTACACAGACGGGTAATCAAGAACTGGATGGGAATACTTTGCACCCCGAGTGCGGGAGGAATTATCAAGTATGGCATGGAAGATGGCCCTATTCAAACAAACCGTGTGTCTATGAGTCATTAAATCATGGATGATTTGTAACACGGGTCTGTTGAAAGTCGTGGTATGATCAAGTCCAAAAATATTGCGTTGGAGCCAACGTCCAATGCAATGTACATTTCTAAACGTGGATTGGGCTTTGAGCCCACGGTCCTGCTCTGTGCAGCGGACCCCCATGATGGGCATGTAATCAACCAGTGGCAAGGGGTCAGTATGATGGGGATGAATGGGGACATCGGTGATTTCAGCAATGAGTGGAATGGTGACAAAGATGTCACCTAATGCATATGAACTGTGAATTGTTGTGTGTTATGATTAACAGATGCATGATCCAATGTGTTGTAAAATGTGGTGACCAATTCAGGGCAATAGTAAGCATCATTGCCATTGTTATCATAAACTAAGGAATACCAATTCCACACACGTATTAGATCTACAAATATATGCCCATATCCCCCTTGATCATTCAAAAGTGTAGAGAAATCCCTTTCCACAAACAAACTAGGGGCCATAAATAACAGTAAAAATTAGAGCAAAGGAACCAAGGGACAAGAGATCAAACCACCCCGGATTTCGTGGGGGGGAAATCGAAAGAAAGGTGTGCAGAAGGCACCAGAGACAGCTTCGGGAAGAATGGGTCTGTTCTGTCTCTAGGGAAAAAATCAGTCAACCTAAACTCTTCCGGCGCTCCTGAGGTGTTAGAACGGCGGCGGAGCTGCGGCAGGGCGCGGCGAATTAGATGAACACTAGGGAGCAGAATTTTGGTGGAGGTCGGCTGTGTTGAAGGAATATTTCAGATCTGAGTGGATGTTCTCGTTTGAGGGAGGAAGATAGGTGAAAAAGAGTATTTATAGGAGGGGAAAAAAATGGTTTCCAAATTTAACCCTAGGTCAAAGATGTATGTACAACCCTAGGAAAAGGAATTGAAATGAATGGAATCCTAGGGAAGAGAGAATCCTAGGAATTTGAAACTCTTTGAAGCACAAAAATCCCTAATTTTTATTTATTTATTTTTATTTATTATTTTACAAAAAGTGTAAAAGAAAATTATTTACAAGTGTGGTCCCAAAATGATATGCAGGGAAATTCGGGGAATTGTACAGATGGAATTTTTCACAAATAAACTGGGTCACAAAGACCCAATTCATGAACTTCGTGTGACACAGATTCGGTGGTAAAGAATGGCTTTAGACGTTGTCCGTTCACAGTGAATATGTTGCCATTATTCGGGTCAAGAATCTCGATCGCACCGTGGGAAAAAACTTTGTGAACAGTGAATGGCCCTGACCACCTGGTTCTCAATTTACCAGGGAAAAGGTGGAGTCTTGAATTGTATAACAGAACCTTTTGTCCTACGACAAAATCTTGCGGTGAATGGACTATCGTGAAAAAGCTTGGTTCTGTGTTTCGTGATCCGAGCGTTGTCGTATACTTCGTTTCTTAACTCTTCAAGCTCAGATAACTGCAACTTCCGTAGAACACCGGCTTTATCCAAATCTAAATTCAGCTGCTTTAAAGCCCACATTGCTCGGTGTTCTAACTCAACAGGCAAGTGACAAGGTTTTTCAAATATAACTCGATATGGAGACATACCGAGGACAGTTTTGTAGGCGGTCCTGTATGCCCATAAGGCATCAGTGAGTTTGATGGACCAATCCTTACGGTTCTGTCCTACAGTTTTCTCCAAAATGAGTTTTATCTGTCTATTCGTGACTTCAACTTGCCCGTTGGTTTGAGGATGATAAGCCGTGGACAATTTGTGAGTAATAGAGTATTTTCGCATCAAAGCTTCAAAAGCCCTATTGCAGAAATGACTCCCATTATCGTTTATTATCGCACGGGGGGCTCCGAAGCGAGAGATGATGTTTTCTCTTAAAACTTAATGACAACATGGTTGTCATTCGTCCGTGTTGGAATTGCTTCAGCCCACTTGGAAACATAATCTACGGCTACCAAAATGTATGGTTACCGTAGGACAGAGGAAAGTGTCCCATAAAATCGATGCCCAAAGGTCGAAAATTTCGACTTCCAAGATGGGTGTGGGGGGCATCATGTCTCTTTGTGTGATACGACCCGTCATTTGACACTTGTCACAAAGCTTGCAGAAATTATATGCATCCTTAAAGAGAGTGGGCCAGTAGAATCCACTCTGAAGCACTTTCTCAGCAATTTTCCGTGGACCAAAATGTCCACCGCAAGCTAATTGTGACAGAATGTCAAAACGCTCTGATGTTCATCCTCAGGAAGGCATCTACGTATGATTTGGTCAGGACAGTATTTAAATAAATACGGTTCATCCCAAAAGAAGAACCGCATTTGGCGCAGAAAAACGGTGTTTTTCTTGTCCTGACCAATGAGAAGGTATTTGCCTGATAGCAAGGTAGTTCACTATATCAGCATACCAGGGCTCTCCACATATCTCAAAAATATGCTCGTCAGGAAAATCATCGTTAATCGGTATTCTCTCTTTAGGTGCATTGGGATTCTCGACAAATGATCTGCTACCACGTTCTCAACGCCCTTTTTATCTTTAATTTCCAAATCAAACTCTTGCAAAAGAAGTATCCATCGAATCAGTCTTGCCTTAGCATCCTTCTTTTGCATCAAGTATTTTAGGGCGGAGTGATCAGTGAAAATAATAGTTCTGGACCCTAGCAGATATTGACGAAATTTCTCCAACGCAAAGACAACTGCTAAAAATTCCTTTTCAGTAGTTGTATAATTGAGTTGGGCCTCATTCAGTGTTCTGCTAGCATAATAGATTACGTGTTGCCTATTATCAATACGCTGCCCTAAAACAGCGCCTATAGCAAAGTCAGAGGCATCACACATAATCAAAAGGCTTGGTCCAATCTGGTGCAGAGATGATCGGTGCAGAGACAAGTCTACTCTTAAGCTCTTCCATGATTTTTGACGTTCCTCATCAAAGATGAAGGGTACATCCTTTCCTAAGAGATTTGTCAAGGGTCTTGTAATATTGCTAAACCCTTGAATAAATCGCCTATAGAAACCGGCGTGCCCTAAAAATGATCTAATGTCTTTTAAGCACGTCGGTTCAGTGAGCTTCGTTACGACTTTCACTTTGGACTTGTCTACCTCGATTCCTTTTCTTGATACCTTGTGCCCAAGTACGATTCCTTGCTTGACCATAAAATGACACTTTTCCCAATTAAGTGTCAAGTTTTTCTCCATACAACGTTGTAAAACTAGCTTCAGATGGTACAAGCATTGCTCAAAGGAATCCCCATAGATCGAAAAATCATCCATAAAAATTTCTAAAAATTTCTCCACTATGTCCGAAAAGAGGCTCAACATGCAACGTTGAAACGTTGCAGGAGCATTGCAAAGACCGAAGGGCATCCTTCGGTAAGCAAATGTTCCAAAGGGACAGGTGAAGGTAGTCTTATCTTGGTCCTCGGGAGCGATTGGGATTTGGTTATATCCTGAATATCCATCCAGGAAACAGTAATACTCGTGTCCCGCCAATCTCTCCAACATTTGATCGATGAATGGAAGAGGAAAGTGGTCTTTACGTGTGGCGGTGTTCAACTTCCTATAATCAATACAAACTCGAATCTTCGTTGGAAGACGTGTTTGTATCAATTCTTTATTCTCATTCTCCACCATAGTAAATCCAGCTTTCTTAGGCACAGCGTGAACTGGGCTTACCCATTGACTATCAGATATGGGATAGATAATCCCATTGTCTAATAGTTTCAATATCTCAGATCTAACAGCTTCTTGCATAATATGGTTAAATCTACGTTGTGGGTCTCGTTTAGGCTTAGCATCTTCCGTCAAGTGAATCCTATGTTGGACAATGGCAGGACTAATCCCCTTGATATCAGCCATGGTCCAACCAATGGCTTCTCTATTTCCCTTAACACAGTCAGAAGGTCCTCTTCTTGTTGCTCAGTAAGATTGGATGCAATTATTACAGGAAAGGATTCCTTCTCATCCAAGTACTTGTACTTGAGATGGTCGGGAAGAACCTTAAGCTCAGAAGAAGGGACCGGATCTATAACTGGTTGCTCATGGTGCAAGGGAAGAATAGGTGTGGAATTAGTGGTCCGTTCAACATTTGATCCAACAATCTGATCCAGGTTGAAGTCATCCGACTCCAACTCAAACTCCTCTTCAGACTCATACTCAATTTCCTCCACATGTTCACTGGTCAATCCTCAATCAAGTTCACTTCAAAAGAATTATTGTCCACATCCCTTGGCTGCTTCCCCAGATGGAAGACATTCACTCTTTCATCATATCTCCGAACGTTAACCGCATTGATCCATTTCGGCAGTTGATTATTGCGTTCGCGGTGGCTAAGAAAGGACGTCCGAGAATGACAGGTGTTTGCGCTCTGTGATTTTGTATGGGCTGTGTTTCAAGAACAACAAAGTCCACGGGGTAAATGAATTCCCCGACCCGTATCAAAACATCTGTAATTTCCCCCTTGGGAATCTTTACAGAGCGGTCAGCCAATTGAATAGTCATCTGGGTAGGACGAAGGTTGCCTAACCCTAACTGCTGATAGACGGAAAAGGGAAGAAGATTGATGCTCGCGCCCAAGTCAAGCAAAGCCCTATTTATGGTGGTCTGCCCTATGATACAAGAAATGGTAGGGCTCCCTGGATCTTTGTACTTCACAGGGATAGGACCATTGAGCAGTTCACTTATGTTGGAAGCCAAAAAGACTTTTTTAGGGACATTTGCTTTTCTCTTTTTAGTACACATTTCTTTCAGAAAATTGGCGTAGGATGGGACTTGTTGAATAGCATCTAAGAGAGGGACATTGATTTGTACTTGGTTGAATATCTCTCTTATCTTCTCCATGTGAGCATTCATCTTATGATTTGTGAGCCTATTTGGGAATGGGACAACAGGCTTATATGTTTGCTCATCAACTTTCTCTTTTCCTTTAGACTGGGAAGTGGATGGTTGTGTGCTTGATGAAGGATTATCTTGCAAAGGCTGGATTGGAACAGAAAGTGGTGGCATTGGCACAGATTTGGGAGAATGATTTGAAACCTTATTATCTACATGTTTCCCAGATCTAAGGATTTGAATGGCTTGGCATTGGCTGGGTCCCAAGTCTTCAACTTCGTGCAGAGGAAAATGGGCTTTGGGATTGGGCACAGGTTGGCTAAGTAGCATTCCTTTTTGTCTTTCAGTCAAAGAGTTAGCC
Organism: Agave tequilana; assembly: GCA_038442645.1. Taxonomy (NCBI): domain Eukaryota; kingdom Viridiplantae; phylum Streptophyta; class Magnoliopsida; order Asparagales; family Asparagaceae; genus Agave; species Agave tequilana. The sequence goes on along the minus strand of JAVJIF010029285.1, from coordinate 33,618 downwards.
AACTGCCCTATTTGAATTTGCAATTTGTTCATATCCTGCTGCTGATTGTTCATCATTGCGGCTTGGGTCTTAGATAAGGTCTCTATCATTTTCTCTAATTTAGAAATTTTCTTGTCTGAAGGATTGGGTGGTGGATGATGCTGAAACTGGGGCTGAAAATTTGCTTGGTAAGGCACAGGATGTTGATATGACTGGAATCTGGGTGGACTCTGGTATGAATGAACATTTGGGGGGTTCTGGTGGTAAGTCGGTGAATGAGACTGAGCAGGGTATTGTTGTGGAAATGGTTGTCTCGGCTGCTCAGGGCCAGACTGACTCCAAGAGAAATTCGGATGGTTTCGCCATCCCGGATTATAAGTTTTGGAGTAAGGATTGTAAGTGGGTCTGGTGTACGTGGCATTTGTACTCTCCTGAAACATTTGAGTTTGATAAACTGGACACTCCTCAAACAGATGATTCAGATCATGGCAAGTAGGTACAACCCGGATTAAACAACAGGTGTTGGATTGACCTGATTAACAGAAGAATTTCCCTGGACTCTAGCAATTCAATCCTCTTCATCAACTAAGTTATCTTAGCTTCTGCAGCTATCGAGGATTCTATCGAGTGTAAACGGTTCTGGAATTTGTGGGTGTAGGTTCTCAGTACATGATTCCCACTGGACTGTCTTTTCCGCTAAGACCTCAAAAAGATCCCAACCCTGATCTTCATCCTTCTTTAAGAATTCTCCTTGACACATGGTTTCAAGGAGCGTCTTAGTCTGATAATCAAGCCCATCATAGATAATCTGGCACTGGTGCCATTTTTCTATACCGTGATGGGGACACAGGGCTACTAGGTCTTTGAAGCGCTCAAAATACTTCCAAAACGGTTCATTGGCTTCTTGTTTGAATTGCATTATATTCTTCCTCATAAGGGCTGTCTTATGGATAGGATAAAACTTTTTAAGAAAGACCTTAACGAAATCATCCCAAGAAGAAATTGAGCTAACTGGGAGATTATAAAGCCACTTCTTAGCGATATCCTTAAGTGCAAAGGGATGAATCTAAGTCTGACAGCATCATCGGTAAGCTGGGAAATCCTCATCATAAGGCATACTTCTTCAAACTCTCGAATGAAGAAGTACGCATCCTCAGATTCAAGGCCATGGAATCGTGGAAGTGTGTTTATGAACTGGGCTTCAACTCAAAATTATTTCCATTAGTGTTCGGGAGGAGAATACAAGATGGAAGTGATGTACGAATAGGATAGAACTTGTCTTGCAACGAAACGTTGGTGGTCATGATTGTGTCGAGTGGTGGTGTATGTGGCAGTGTAGAAGTTCTTATAAGCCTAGCAGAATTCGGATCTCGATACCACTCTTGCATACAATTACACAATCAACGTGCACCAATCACACAGGCGGAAAACGAAAAATAACAAACAAAAAAAAAAATCAATCCAAGCTTTCTAGGTTTCCTGGACCTAGACGACTCCTAACTTTAGATCGTCCACAGGAGGTTCGTGTGTAGACTCTGACTATAAGCAAATCAGCCAGGAAAGGTCAAGGTTGGTGGGAGGTTTTCCGTCAGAGACGTTCCTTAATTAAGTAACCAGCAACCTTCGGGCTTTCGGCCCTCAACCCCTTTCCTAGACACTGATTTTACAAAAGTCACTTTCCAACACTTTTCCCCCTTAGGATAATCTCCTAAGTGAGTTCAGATGTCCCTAGGGCCAACGTCTAGCAATTTTTATTTAGAAGCTTAGGATTGTGAGTGCGTGGGAAAATGATTTGTGGGCTAAGGAAAGGGTGATAAAATCCCCACCTTATCTTTCTTATGGGTTATGCCCTTAAAGTTGATTTGTGCAAGTGTACAATATAACAAACAAGGTTCACTCAAAGCGTAATTAAATCAAGCAAAGAGTGATTCCTAGTCTATATGCTATGCTTACGTACCTTGACTCCAGCACTCTTCAACAGTAAAAGTAAAGGAATTGAAAGACACGTGCCTAGAATGCAAATGTCTAAACAATTTTTTTAACTTTTCAACTAATTTTTTTACTGTTGATTATTAGCAGGTAATAGGTGAAGCAAACAAGATTTATGTATTGCAGCAGCAGTATTTTGCAGAGAAGCAAGCCCTGCAGAAAGTGGTCAGTAGTCAACTCCTCCTTGCCGCAGAACCGCGGCTTTTGCCGTGGGAACGCGGCAAGTCAGAGGGCAACTGGTCTCTGCTTTCGAGAGCAGAGGCCCAGAGCCGCTTATATGTATTCTGCAATGCAAGTTTTCCTGTTTTCTTCACCTGTAACCTGTAACAGAGAAGAAGATTCGTTTAATTCTTCACTTTTAACCAAAAACCGTTGCTCTCCCCGGCAACGGCGCCAAAAATTTGATTGGGAAAGAGTAATGTAGAGTTATTACACAAGTATTCAATTAAAGAAGAAAGGTTTAGAAACAACCTTTGTGCTTTGTCAATCCACAAATGTATTTAAAGATCAATATACCCTTTCCAATCTCCGCTATAGCAATGGCTATACCGGGTCGATTCTCCGGGAGAGCTAGCGATGGAAGCGTTACGGTATGGAGTGAAGAAATGAAAAACGAAATGTCTTCTATGTATTTACACAAATGCAATAAGCAACATGAAAAGAAGTGATGTATTTGTGCATTATGGAAAAAGGAATCAAAAGAACTTGGATGAAGTGTGTTGCAAAGAAAGAAAAGCTAGTAAAGAAAGTGTTGGAAAACTTTGGATAAGAAAATACATGGCTAGCTAACTTTACCTCATTGCTAACTTACTAAACTCAATGGTGATGCTATATTGCCTCATGTTGATTTATTGGCAATAGGAGTAACTTGCTTGTTTGTTCAAGTGTTTTACCGTTATGGAGATGAGTGTTCTCTTGTTCTTAGCTTGAAGCCTCATATGAATTCATTGGCTCTCTAGATAGATGTTCAATGATGAACTCTAGGATAGGTACTCAAAGATGCTAAGTTCGAAGAATCAACATTCATTCAAACATTCAAGACATAACAACAAATTAGCTTGAAGTAGAGAAGTTGTTCTTACAAGTAGCATATGTAGGTGATCCATCTCCATGTTCCATCAAAGGCACTTGTTCTAGACAAGGCTCTAAATGAGGCACACATGAGTCATATGGAGTATGAACAAGCAATTGCCAAGGGGGAAAGCAACTCTACTTCCTTGGTAAGTAAAAGAAGTATCACAATGCAAGTATAAAGATAAGCATCATCCAAAGAGATAGAAGTTAGCTAGGTAAGTTCTTAGCTAGCCATGCAAATAGAGATTTAGCTATCCATTACACTAGAAACAAAGCAACTATTCATGATGTAAAGCAATAGAACTACAATATAACTAAAGCAAATGAAATAACACTAGAATGAAAACAAGAAATTAAAGCAAAGTAAAGTAAAGCATACTAGAGATTGCAAAGAGATGAATGAGCTCTTTTAATAAATCTTTGCCTACAAGAATGTCACTTTCTTGATACAAGCTTTCAAACAGCACTCTCTCTCTCACTTTGTCAAAATCTCTAGGAGGAAGAAAATGAAGACTAAAAACCTAGGAGAATAACAAAATACAAGAATTTTCCCTATTTTCTTCTCTCTCTTCTCTCTGTTTTCTCACGCAGACTATGGTCCTCTATTTATAGCCCTCAGTGAGAAGCCTCTAGAGCCCAGATCGTTGGAGAAAAATCCGGGGCTCAACGGCCCAGATCCTGCCGCGCGCGCGCAGCAAGGCGCGGCCGTTTGGAAACGGTTGGCTAACAACTTTCTGTTGTGAAGTTGTTACAAGTTTGTTAGCCACGTGGCTTTCTAGAACGTTGAGTTGGCGCGTGGATCTCCTTTGATTCTGAATTCAAACTTGGGCTCTTTTGGGCTTTGGATTAAATCTCTTTAATTATTGCTAATTAAAGAGATTTTGGGCTTTTTCTCTTTTAAGTTGTGGACCTGCAAAAATAGAGAGAAAAGGATTAAAAATCACATTTTTATATACAATATGCATGGTATGGAAGCGGTAAAATATGCAAATATGTATAACAATCATACCTCTTGAGTCATTTGCCTTTAATGCAAATCTATTTATATGGACTCATTTGTGTTTAAGAGATATGTATGTATACTTATTGTGTTGTAAAAACATACATATATCTTGAAATATAAATTTTTTTAATAAAAAAATAATATTTGATTTCATGTTTTTGAAGGATCTTTAACTAGTTTTTCAAAAAAAATTATTTTAACTAGTTAATTATTCTTCATTTGGTAGAGTTTTTCAAACAAAGCTTATTTTCAAATCTATTTTTGAAAACTCCTACCATCTATGGGAGGATGGATGGGCGATTATGCCTTGTATGCTTCATTGAAAATCTTTTACCTTGTGCATATGAAGGGTGGTAGGTTATGAGATATACACTTGATCTTATTGTATGTCAATTAGTATCATTGAATCGTTTCAATTGGTATCAATATGAACTTATTTTGTATATACTCATATTTTGTTTCTATATATATGTATGTATCAATTTCACTTGGTATACTCATTTTTCATACATATATATGATTTTCATGTGCTTAACTTTCAATTGGTCCACACTTTTTAAAAGCACAAAGTTTATGATGAAAAATAAAATTTTTTGGATCATTATGTTTACCATTGATATCAAAATGCTTCAACTTCATATTTGTTAAATGTCAATTGGTATCAATATGTTTTATAAAATGATTATTTCAATTTGGTATCTTAAAATTTGTTTGTTTTGCAAAAGCTCTGATACCTTTCAAAATTTTGTTTAAGAAAAATTAAAAAAAATTTTTTTGATATGTTTGATTTTACCCCTAATTGATCTCTTTGTTTATGACAAAAAGGGAGAGAAAAATTTGTTTGATTTGATTTTACTTTGAACCCTGTGTTGATGATTGACAAAAAGGGGAGAAGTATTTGAGTTTATATGCATGTTTTTCATTGCTTAAGGGGGAGAAGTATTTGTCTTCCTTGTTATTTATGCATATATGTTTTATATTGCAAATAGGAGAAAAAAGATTTGATTTATGCTTGTTGCATGTTTTATCTCCATCCATTTGCATACATGTTTATGAGCTTCATTGTATATATTTATTATTTTGTGCTATGCATGAGTTAAGGGGGAGCTTCTTTGAAGCTTTACTTTAATCCATGCATATATAACTTCATGTGTTTTGTCATCATCAAAAAGGGGGAGATTGTTGGCCCAAAGGCCTATCACCCTAGTTTTGATGATGATCAACTCATGAAGTTATGTTTACTAATGATCTGTGTTTAAATTAGTGAAAGATTCATTACCAAGATCTTAGTAGGTGCATAGCTCAACAAAGGAAAAAATGTCAAGATTTGGAGCTAGCACGGTGTGATCCAAGGAGTTTTTGGATCAAGCTTGGACCAAGTCAAGAACATGAGAAGACTTCAAGGGAAGACTTCAAGATGAAGACTTGTGTCTAGGTATAAGATTGTGTTTTTATTTTAGATAAAATGTAAAGGATAGATAGTTGGTGGATTGCTCAAGTATATTATACACACACACACTCTTAATTTAATTGTCTTTCATAAAAGAATTTTCAGATTTAGAAAAGATTTTCATTTTGGAAAAATATCATATTTTGGTCTTTGGTATTTCTCATATCATATCTTTAAACCAAAACCAGTTTAGAGCTTTATGACAAAAACATAGATATTTCATCTTGATTGTGTAGTGGATCATATCCATACACACTATGCCTAAAAGTATATCTTGTTTTTGTATTTGATGATGATTTGGAAAAACATGTTTTGGAAAAATATTGTTTTGGTAAATACAGTTTTTATCATGAGCCAAATATTTCCAAGTTACAAAAATAGTCCAATTTTTTATAACATGCCTTGATTTTGTGCAAGCATGTTTGTTTATCAAGTATATTGGTTAAAACTATTTTTTGTAGATTTTTATGTATTTTATGGGATTTTATTTGAGCCAAAAAGACTAACTTTTTTATCCCAGAAAACTGTTTCAGGCTCCGTATAAGTCGACTAGTGACCTTTAATAGTCGACTAATAGGGTGTCGGCCGACCGGACCGGTCGACCGACGTGCACAAACGTGCACGCCCTTGTGTACTGGTGGACGACTGACCGTGCCAGTCGACCGCTCCAGAGAGCAGAGCTCTCTGGAAAGTTCGGCCGACCGCACCGGTCGACCGTGGCTCCAACGGTCAGAAATCCGACCGTTGGCGGTCGACCGCGCCGGTCGACCGGCAGTTCTGACAGATCCCAACGGCTAGTTTTCTGGCAGCCTATAAATTGGGGGTCTTGTCATTGTTTTGCTATAAGATTTTGGAGTCTCTTAGAGCCAGTTTTTCCCAGACTTTTAAAAGGGTTTTCTCCACAAAATAGAGAGCAAATATTTCCTATCTAAAGGGAAGTTTATCAAGAGTGTTTAAAAGAAAGTCTTTGAGTTTTCCTCCACCTTTCACATCCTTGTTTTCTCACACCAACACTTGAGCATCCATTGATTATACATCCTATAGGTGAGTTGTAGTGAGAGTGCTTTAGGTGATCAAAGTGTTGTGATCACCAAAGATCTTTTTTTTGTTCCTTGAGGAGACGGGCAAGTGTGCTCGTGATTGTTTGGGTCCTAGTGAGGACTTGGTGTTTTCGGGTTCGGGTGCGAACTCGAGTTTGAGGTGCGGCCTCGGCGAGCCGGTGGGCTTGCGGTGTGTACGGGACTAGAGAGTCCGAGGGCTTGTAGGTGTTGCGGCACCGAGGAGAGATCCAGTGGGAACTTACATAGTGGAAATCCTTCGTGTGTCGAAGGCGGGGATGTAGAGCAAGTGTGCTCGAACCTCGAAACATACCCTTGTGTTTGCGATTGCTTACTCTCTCTCTCTCTTTGTCTCTTTTATATCTTGCATACTTTTATTGTTCATCTTTATATGCTAGATATACATTGTGTGCTTAATTGATATACTTGCGTGGGATTGTTGCTAACACTTGTATTCAACCAAGAGAGCCAACGCGGCACCTCAACCCATTCAAGGGGAATCTAGAGGAGTTTGTCCAGAGCCCTTCACGGGGAATTCGGCAACACTGATAGGTAGTGAAAAATGCATAATTATCATCATATATACCATCACATTTGCACATTTATTCATATTATAATGCACATTTATTAATATTTCGTTATTTAATGTGTGCATGCCTCAAAGTATTATTTTAATAAGAAATAAAGCTTAAAGTGCCCAAAAGCCCAGATCCAAGCCCATGTTTGAAGCCCAGGTGAAAAAGCGCAATTACAAGAAGTCAAAATGCAAATACACAAAGGGCTAAAGTTGCAAATATCAAAGATGAGGGAAGGATAGACTTCTACCCAACCCTAAACACTTGCAGGATGAGGATAAAAGCCCAAAATTCGTGGATAGAAGATTTGGGATATTTGAGATCAAGGTAACTTGATTACTAAGTTATCTCGAAATCCCAAGATGGAGAGCCAGGATGCAGATTCCAGAAGCAGGCGCCTAAATGGACGGACCAGGAGAGGCCACGCGCCAAAGCGCGTGGCCAGACTTCACCAAATTGCCGCAAACGCGCGGCAAATCCCAGGATTCCGCGGCAGTTTGGATGATCAAGACTACCAGATTTCGTCTGTGATCTTATCCGGGACTCTATCACCTACTGCACTATAAATATCCCCTGCAGTGCAACGTACAGGGCATCCAGAGACGACTAGGGTTTCTTTAGCTATTTTTCTAAATTTCTGCACAAGTTGTAATTTTCATTCTATGTACGTTGTGGAGAAGGAGACGATTGTGTAACCAGAGGTTCATCTGAAATAAAGGTCACTCTTTTGTTCTCTTTTAATTTCTGCAACTTTACTTTATTCTTTTTGTTATCTCTCTGATTTTCAACCTACGATCTCTTTTGGATTTCCTTTTTCTTTATTTTGCAATCTTTCTTATTAAATAAAAATAAAAAATATAAATAATTTGAAAAGAAAAAAAATAATGATGAAGAACTAATCCTCTTAGTGGTTTGCTGAGATTCTTGAAGCAACCCTAGTGCAATTAAAACTTGATCTGATTAATGAACATCTCTAGAAACCCTAGGTTTAAAGGCAACTAATTCTAGAAGATTAAATAAATACTTAAAATTCTTAATCTAGGTTGCATGTCAAAAGAACTTTTCATGACTTCAAACTTAAGAATTAGGACAGCTTAGATTTGAGATTAGTCTTCTATTAGGCTGTACCTAGATGTTATGATGAACCATAATTTGGTTTTTGAATAATGTAACTTAGTTAGAATTGTGTATTGATTTTTCTTGCTTGATTTATTTATAATAACCTAGGGTGAATCATATCAATCTTAAGATGAAGATCAAGCTCTTTAACTTGCAATAGGATTGTGGTAGAAAATCAGCAAAACCACATCTTTTACATCATACATATCAAGATCTAATCTATTCTCTCCTATTTTTGAAGATACAGAGGAATCGAGTCGAAAAGCTTGCATCGCATCCTTCCCTGAGGATCACGACCCGCTTGAGCCCTTGCTACAGCGGATTCACATTGAGACTAAGAATTCTGAACTCTATTTCAATCTCTAAAATCTCAATCAAATTTTGGCGCCGTTGCCGGGGAAGGAACGGCACGATTTCCTCGTTCTAATCATTCTTTCTTTTCTGTTGCAGGTACAGAGAACAGGAAACAAAAACATAGCAGCAGAAAGCACATATAGCTATCCAGTGCCTCTGCCCTCGAAGGCAGAGCACCTGGACCTACAACTTTGCCGCAGAAACGCGGCAAAAGCCGCGAATCCGCGGCAATTGTAGTGGACTACTGATATATTTTTCTGCAGGTTGCTCTGCAGTGCAAAATTCTATTTTCTGCTGTGATATTATTTCTCTGTGATCACTCTGCAACTGCTAATTAATAACATTAACCCATTTGTTGAAAAAAAAAAAAATTTTAGACTCTTGCATTTAGGGCACGTGTCTATTTACATTTTTTTTAATTCTGTTGAAGAGTGATGGCGACAAGGTACGTTTGCATAGCATATAGATTAGGAAACACTCTTGGTTGTTTACTGCTTTCTTGAGTGATTACTTTTCTACCGCTTTACACGTACACTAATTCATCTTAAGGGCATAACCCATAAGCAAGATAAGGTGGAGATTTCATCACCCTTCCTTGGCCCACAAATCATATCCGTCACACTCACAACCCTAACCTTAAGTAAAATTTGACTAGACGTTGGCCCTAAGTTAACTCGGACTCAATAGGAGATTGACCGAAGGAGGAAAATTGTTCGAAATTAACTCTTGTCAAATCGGTGTCTAGGCAGGGGATTGAGGGCCGAAAGCCCGAAGAACGGTGGTTATTTAATTAAGGAACGTCTCTGACGGAAAACCTCCCACCGGTCTTGCCACCTACCTGGCCGATTAGCTTGTGGTTAACGTCGACAGTAGACCTCCTAAGGACAGTCTAAAGTTAGGAGTCGTCTAGGTCAAGGCTTACCCTAGATTAGGATTTTTGATTGTTTTTCTTTTTTTTTTTTAATTGATTGGGTGAACTTGTTTGCTGATTGTGCATGACCGCTTGGTCGAGAGACCCACTTACATCCAGGCTAACTAGAACTAGTTCACCACCCGAGCTCAAGCCCGACTCACACATGGCACAACCACAGTCACTCCAAGATAGGTTCTATCCTATTAGAACCTCTCTTCCTTCTTGCATCCAGCTCACTATCGAAAGTGTTGACCCATATGAACTCAAGCCACAATACATCAACACTCTTCCCAAATTTCATGGACTTGAATCTGAGGATGCATACTTCTTCATAAGGAAATTTGAAGAAGTATGTCAAATGATGAATATACCTAAGTTAGGAAACGATGCTATCAAACTTAGGTTTATCCCCTTTGCTTTAAAGGATTTAGCAAAGAAATGGCTCTACAGTCTAGAGGCCGGTTCAATATCTTCTTGGGATAATTTCATTAAGGCCTTCTTAAAGAAATTTTATCCCGTTCACAAGACTGCACTGATTAGGAAGAATATCCTCCAGTTTAAGCAAACAGCCAATGAACCTTTTTGGAAATACTTCGAGCGTTTTAAGGATCTCCTTGCCCAATGTCCTCACCATGGGATAGAGAAATGGCGACTTTGCCAAGTTCTCTATGATGGATTAGATTATTCTACTAAAACACTGTTAGAATCCATGTGTCAAGGAGGATTTCTGCAAAAGAATGAAGATGAAGGATGGACATTGTTTGAGGAATTAGCTGAAAAATCCATCCAATGGGACCCTACTCCTGAAAAATCTAGGACTAATGACCCTACTTCTTCTAAAGGAGGTATCCATTCCATTGAGGCCAACGCAGCAACCGATGCTAAGTTAGCTGCTGTTATGCGAAGACTTGAGGCTCTTGAAACTAAAGAACCAGCCTCTGTGAACCAAGTCAGCCCAACATCTTCGGCGGGCTGTACTTATTGTCAAGATATGAACCATGTGTTCGAGGAATGTCCTGTCTTCATCGCGCATCAAAGCTTGCCCGAACATATGAGTGCGGCCTTCACAAGGCCCGCCAATAATCCTTATTCGCCCACCTACAATCCTGGTTGGAGAAATCATCCCAATTTTTCGTGGGGCCCGAGCAACAATGATCAAAATAGGCCCAAATTCTCCAACAATTTCCAAAATCCGCCCTATCAACAAAATTTCCCTAGTCAAAATCCTCCACCGTCTTTCCAAAATTCACAAATGGAGACAAGATTTTCAAATTTGGAAAGAAAGGTGGATACCCTAGTCAAAAGCCACGACACGCTGGCTCAAGTTTTAACTAGGATAGAGATCCAATTGAACCAACAAGAGAGACAGAGGGGTACCCTACCGAGTCAACCATTGCCAAACCCTAGGAATCCTAGGCCAGCCAATGAGGTTCAAGACCCAAATCAGTGTCATATGGTTCATACACTCAGATCGGGGAAACAAGTTGATAATCAAGTATCCATGCCATCGGATCCATCTCAGCCATCCATTCCACCTAGCTCCACTTCCATTCCATCTAGCTCCACTCCTGCTCCATCTAGCCCCAATGAAACTGAAGCTGAAAAGTCAGCAGGTCAGATGCACCAGCCTATAGCTCCATTTCCAAATAGGCTTAGAAGCAACAACAATGCACATATGGAGAAATTATTAGAGGTGTTCAATCAAGTTAGGCTCAACATTCCACTTCTTGATGCAATCCAACAGGTCCCTAGTTATGCCAAATTCATTAAAAACATGTGCACCAAGAAAAGAAAGACTAATGTGCCTAAGAAGGTTTTTCTAGCCACTAACATTAGTGAGCTACTGTCCAACCAGATCCCTATCAAGTATAAGGACCCAGGTTGCCCCACCATTTCTTGCACCATAGGTCGAGCCGAAATCAATCGAGCACTCCTCGATTTAGGAGCCAGCATCAATTTGCTCCCTTTCTCCGTGTATCAACAACTTGGATTAGGTGAACTCAACCCTACCCAAGTTACTATTCAGTTGGCTGACCGCTCTATCAAAGTTCCTAAGGGAGAAATCAATGACGTTCTCATACGGGTAGGAGAATTCATTTACCCAGTAGATTTCATTGTCTTAGAGACACAACCTGTGTCTAATCCTAGGTCCCAAACTCCTGTTATCTTAGGAAGACCGTTCCTAGCAACCGCTAATGCAATTATAAATTGTAGAAACGGTTCCATGAGACTGACTTTTGGGGATATGACCAAGGAAGTCAATGTTTTCAACCTAGGTAAGCATCCCTACGATGTGACCGACCAACCCTTTGAGGTTAACTCCATTGAGAACATGACGAGTGAGCATAATGATGAGATCATATTTGAGTCAGAGGAAGAGGAAGAGTTAGAAACAAGTGATATCAGTCTTGATGAGATCGAATGGGAATCAAATCTGAGTTCTATAGAGATGGGAGATTCTAGCTTAACTCCTCCACCCATCGAGCCAACTCCTTCTTTGGAGTTAAAAGCCTTGCCCAAACATCTTAAGTACGCCTACCTAGGTGAACAAGAGACGTTACCGGTCATAGTTGCATCTAATTTGACCAATAGGCAAGAGGAGGACCTGCTGGCAACCCTTAGGAGACATAGGGAAGCCATTGGTTGGACTATGGCAGATATCAAGGACTGAGCCCTACGATAGTCCAGCATCGTATCCATCTAGAGGAAGGGGTTAGACCAAAGAGGGATCCACAGCGTAGGCTAAACCCACTCATGCAGGAGGCTGTACATGCCGAAATAGTTAAACTGTTAGATAATGGGATCATTTATCCCATTTCCGATAGCGAATGGGTTAGCCCAATGCATGTGGTCCCTAAGAAGTCTAGCTTTACTGTGGTAGAGAACGACAAGCATGAGTTAGTGCAAACACGATTGCCTACCAAGGTGAGAGTATGCATAGACTACCGCAAGTTGAACGCAGCCACTAGGAAAGATCATTTTCCCTCCCTTTCATTGACCAAATGTTGGAAAGATTAGCAGGTCATGAGTATTACTGCTTTTTGGACGGTTATTCAGGGTATAACCAAATTCCTATAGCACCGGAGGATCAAGAGAAGACAACGTTCACGTGTCCATTTGGGACATTTGCCTACCGTCGAATGCCTTTCGGCCTATGCAATGCCCCCGCCACATTCCAACGTTGTATGTTAAGCTTATTTTCTGATATGGTCGAGCGTTTCCTAGAAATTTTCATGGACGACTTCTCCGTCTATGGAAATTCATTTGACCAGTGTCTCCATCACTTGGAGCTAGTGCTGAGTAGGTGCACCAAAAAGAACTTGACCCTAAATTGGGAAAAGTGTCACTTCATGGTGCAACATGAGATTGTCCTAGGTCACGAGATATCTAGGGAAGGGATTAAGGTAGACAAGGCCAAGGTGGAGATCATAGCGAAACTTCCACTTCCGCGATGCGTGAAGGACATTCGGTCTTTCTTAGGACATGCCGGATTTTATCGTAGGTTTATTAAGGACTTTAGCAAAATTGCTAGACCCCTTACAAACCTTCTAGCTAAAGACGTGTCCTTCATCTTTGATGATAGGTGCCATAGTGCATGGGAGAAATTAAAAATGGAGCTTATCTCTGCTCCTATCATCTCACCTCCGGACTGGTCCAAGCCTTTTGAGATCATGTGCGATGCCTCAGATTTTGCGATAGGTGCTGTCTTAGGACAGCGTAAGGACAGCAAGCAGCACGTGATCTATTATTCGAGTAGGACGCTCAATGACGCCCAAATGAACTATACTACAACCGAGAAGGAATTCTTGGCAGTAGTGTTCGCTTTGGAGAAATTCCGCCCATACCTACTTGGGACCAAGACCACGATTTTCACTGACCATTCTGCTCTTCGATACCTTATGCTTAAAAAAGATGCGAAGGCCCGACTCATTCGTTGGATCCTTCTCCTTCAAGAATTCGATCTCGAAATTCGAGATAAAAAAAGGTGTCGAAAATGTCGTAGCTGACCATCTCTCTCGTGTGCCAAACGCACCTTCTGACGAGCTGCCCATCAATGACAATTTTCCCGATGAGCAACTTCTAGCCATCTCTAAGGAGCCATGGTTTGCTGACATAGAAAATTACTTAGTCACAAACCAAACACCACCTAGCTGGTCTAAACAGGATAGATACCGATTCTTGTCTCAAGTTCGGTATTACATGTGGGAAGATCCTTATCTTTTCAAATATTATAGCGACCAAATCATTAGGAGATGTGTCCCCGACGAGAAAACTAGAAGTGTGCTAGCTTTTTGTCATGAGTTCGCTTGCGGTGGACATTTTGGTCCCCGAAAAACTGCCGAGAAAATTCTGCAAAGTGGCTTTTATTGGCCAACTGTGTTTAGAGACGCATTTGAGTATTGCAAAACTTGCACAAGATGTCAAATGATAGGAAGAATTTTCAAACGAAATATGATGCCCCTAAATCCCATTCTAGAAGTAGAACTTTTCGACGTATGGGGCATTGATTTTATGGGACCCTTCCCTAATTCGTTTGGACACCAGTACATCTTGTTGGCCGTAGACTACGTGTCAAAGTGGGTAGAAGCTGTCCCTTGCAAGACAAATGACAACAAAGTTGTTGTCAAATTCTTGAAAGATAATATCATCTCACGCTTTGGAATCCCTCGAGCCATCATTAGCGACAATGGCACACATTTTTGCAATAGAACTTTTGAAGCTCTTATGCGAAAGTATGCCATTACTCACAAGTTGTCTACGCCCTACCATCCTCAAACTAGCGGGCAGGTAGAAGTTTCTAATAGGCAAGTCAAGCTTATTTTGGAGAAGACTGTGAATCAGAATAGGAAGGACTGGTCCACCAAACTGGTGGATGCCCTATGGGCATATAGGGCTGCCTTTAAGACGATTCTAGGAATGTCTCCCTACAGACTGGTCTTTGGAAAGGCTTGCCACCTTCCTGTCGAGCTAGAGCACCGGGCCCTTTGGGCAATTAAGCAGCTAAATTTTGATTTAGATAAGGCCGGTGAGTTTCGGAAATTACAAATTTCTGAACTAGAGGAGTTGAGGAATGATGCATACGACAATGTAAAGATTGCGAAGGATAGAGTTAAGGTTTTTCACAATAAATTCATCACGAGAAAAATTTTTGTCCAAGGACAAAAAGTTTTACTCTACAACTCTAGACTTCATCTCTTTCCCGGCAAGTTAAAGTCAAGATGGACAGGACCATTCATTGTTAAGACGGTGTTTCCACACGGAGCCATAGAGATCTACGATCCCAAAATGGCAATGCATTCAAGGTAAATGGTCAACGTCTTAAAATCTTTTTGGAGTCTGTGCCGGAAGCTAATGCGGCGATGGGTCTTTTTGACCCACTGTATCGGTGATTATATCTTTCTGCCAGTTCATGCATCCATACATTTCATTCATACATTAGGGACAATGCATGAAACAAGTGTGGGGGAAGGGTATGTAATAAAAAAAATAAATAAAAATAAAAAAAATTTAATTGAAAATATAAAAAAAAAAATTTATAAAAAGGATAATACTTTGACTTATTTTTTGAAAGAAATCTAAGTTAGTTTTAAGGATTAGGAAAATCATGATTAGGATTTCTAAAAACTTGGTCAAAATAAATAAATTGTTTAAATTTTAGGTATAGGAGGAGAAATTGAATTATTAGTTAGTCTTAATTTTTACCTTAATGAAATGTGCATTCTTAGTACATATCTAGGATTCTAAGACAAAGACCTTGTGCCTCAAAAAAAAAATATAAAAAAAAAATCACCAATTAAGCTGGATACATGTGCCTCAAGAAGCATAAGTATTCACGCCTAAAGGTAGTTCTAAATAAAAAGTCCTTAGTTTTGTGGCCTAGTTCATTCGAATTTGAGTCCGCGGGGTGTTTTCTCACCTGGTGCCCTAAAGCCGACCGGTTTGGGAGCCACCGACTTTAAGTTCGCTACATGGGTGGATTAGAAAGCCTAAGAAAACTGAGAAATATTATACATGTATTAACACATCTATTAGTCAATTAGTTAGGTATGAGGGCCTCAAGAAGCCTTGATACTTATACGAAAGAAAATTAGATGAGTTATACATGCCAAAATATATATATATATATATATATATATATATATATATATATATATATATATATTATATATATATATATATTAACACATCTAATAGTCAATTAGTTAGGTATGAGGGCCTCAAGAAGCCTTGATACTTACACGAAAGAAAATTAGATGATGTTATAAAAATAATAAAGAGGCATGAGAGTCCAAGTTAAGGAATTCCTAGATTCACAAGGGTGCGTATGACTTCTGGTAACGAAAAAGACTATATTAGAAATTCAATTTTAATCCTTACCTAAAATGAATAACAATTGACTTTATAAAGACCAGGTTTGAAGAATGAATAAAAATGATAATCCTAAAACTTATAGACTACTTAGTCTCTTCAATAATAATTCAAATATTTTCCTTTTTATGGATTTTGTGGGTGTAATCCACTGAAAACCCTCACGAGACAACACTCGTCCTCTAGGGTAACCTAGGGGTTTAACGGCTTGTTGCACATGCTAAGTGCAACCGTGATTCCTACGAAAGTGAGTTAGCTAGGTTAGATTTTTCTCTTTCTTTTTGATTTTTACTCGAGGACGAGCAAAAAGATAAGTGTGGGGGTGTGATAGGTAGTGAAAAATGCATAATTATCATCATATATACCATCACATTTGCACATTTATTCATATTATAATGCACATTTATTAATATTTCGTTATTTAATGTGTGCAGGCCTCGAAGTATTATTTTAATAAGAAATAAAGCTTAAAGAGCCCAAGAGCCCAGATCCAAGCCCATGTTTGAAGCCCAGGTGAAAAAGCGCAATTACAAGAAGTCAAAATGCAAATACACAAAGGGCTAAAGTTGCAAATATCAAAGATGAGGGAAGGATAGACTTCTACCCAACCCTAAACACTTGCAGGATGAGGATAAAAGCCCAAAATTCGTGGATAGAAGATTTGGGATATTTGAGATCAAGGTAACTTGATTACTAAGTTATCTCGAAATCCCAAGATGGAGAGCCAGGATGCAGATTTCAGAAGCAGGCGCCCAAATGGACGGACCAGGAGAGGCCACACGCCAAAGCGCGTGCCAGACTTCACCAAATTGCCGCAAACGCGCGGCAAATCCCAGGATTCCGCGGCAGTTTGGATGATCCAGACTACCAGATTTCGTCTGTGATCTTATCCGGGACTCTATCACCTACTGCACTATAAATATCCCCTGCAGTGCAACGTACAGGGCATCCAGAGACGACTAGGGTTTTCTTTAGCTATTTTTCTAAATTTCTGCACAAGTTGTAATTTTCATTCTATGTACGTTGTGGAGAAGGAGACGATTGTGTAACCAGAGGTTCATCTGAAATAAAGGTCACTCTTTTGTTCTCTTTTAATTTCTGCAACTTTACTTTATTCTTTTTGTTATCTCTCTGATTTTCAATCTACGATCTCTTTTGGATTTCCTTTTTCTTTATTTTGCAATCTTTCTTATTAAATAAAAATAAAAAAAAATATAAATAATTTGAAAAGAAAAAAAATAATGATGAAGAACTAATCCTCTTAGTGGTTTGCTGAGATTCTTGAAGCAACCCTAGTGCAATTAAACTTGATCTGATTAATGAACATCTCTAGAAACCCTAGGTTTAAAGGCAACTAATTCTAGAAGATTAAATAAATACTTAAAATTCTTAATCTAGGTTGCATGTTAAAAGAACTTTTCATGACTTCAAACTTAAGAACTAGGACAGCTTAGATTTGAGATTAGTCTTCTATTAGGCTGTACCTAGATGTTAGGATGAACCATAGTTTGGTTTTTGAATAATGTAACTTAGTTAGAATTGTGTATTGATTTTTCTTCCTTGATTTATTTGTAATAACCTAGGGTGAATCATATCAATCTTAAGATAAAGATCAAGCTCTTTAACTTGCAATAGGATTGTGGTAGAAAATCAGCAAAACCACATCTTTTACATCATACATATCAAGATCTAATCTATTCTCTCCTATTTTTGAAGATACAGAGGAATCGAGTCGAAAAGCTTGCATCGCATCCTTCCCTGAGGATCACGACCCGCTTGAGCCCTTGCTACAGCGGATTCACATTGAGACTAAGAATTCTGAACTCTATTTCAATCTCTAAAATCTCAATCAAACACTCTTGTGTTATACATAGTGTTTAGTGTAAAAGTTTTTATTTGGTCATAATTGCTTTTAGCTTCCGCATTATTTGCATATTCATCATTAAGTGACCATTAGATTAGCCATCACCTATTCACCCCCCTCTAGGTGAACCTTCAAGCCCTGCCCGAGCCCGGCGCCGGCGCCGGCCGGCTGCTGCCGCCGTAGCCGCGCGCGCGCGCCGTGCGCATGTGTGGGCTTGGTTTCCTCCCAATCGCGCACGAAAACTCCAAGTACCCAAAGGGCACGTCCTTTGTTCCTAATTTTCTCTATTTAAATACTACAAACTTTCATCTCATGGCCAATATGGGACTAAATGCCTTTAGCTACCTTTATCCCATTTTGGCTTTAAATTAGGCAATATTTAGACTTGAATATTTCATTCATTCGAAGTCGGAATTGAACATGTGAATATACCACATTCATCCCCAATGGAAGGAGAACACACTCCAACCATCATCCAATTGATTCGATCAACGGATCTCGCCGTAATTCAATTCAAAGATTCACATATATTCTTCATATTCCCAACAATCCCCCACAATGAATGGAGATTCAAGGAATTGTCACACAAAGAGACTGACTCTATTGTGAAAGGTACTTTAGAAAAGAAACTGCATCAGGATAGGTGAACTAGGTCTTGAACCTTTCATAGCGAAAGTTTTATCGGACTTACTGGCTAATCAATGAACTAGATTTTGAACTGTTAGCCGTTAGTGTAAGCCAAGTCAACAAGCTTCACACAGTGACTTTTCAAATCAACTTTGGTTCTCGGTTGTGTCCATTTTGGCCCTGGACATTCTTGGTTTCAGAGAGTATTTTTAGGGAATAACAGCCTCCATAGAAATTCCCAAAGAGCCGACCTAACTCTATACTCACATAGGTGATCATCCTATTAACAGTAGTCTACTGTACTCCACTTGTTTGATAACAAGATATAAGTATCATTAAAAGCGTTAAGCTTATCCTTAATCCACTTGTAGAAAGCATTAATGTGCTCCTTAGGAATGGATTGGAGTCAAGCTCCAATCATAACTAATTTTTCCTCTTGAATTTAGTCCATGGGATCTCCAGTCGCTAAGTGAGGTTTCCATTAAGTTGACTCGGTATGGTTAGACTTTTAGACCCATTCCCCTTGATGCCCAGTTTATACGCTCTCCACTTAAACCTTATCTGCCGCTAAATTATCTTTTGACGAGACAAAGTCTATAGAGATAATTCAATTTGAGAGCAACTGCTTTACGATATTATGTCTACGATGAATATGTCTAGACTTACCGTTGTATATAATATTTTGTGCCCTAGATATAGCTGCTTGATTATCGCAGTGTATGCATATAGCGGGCACTGGCTTTTGCCATAATGGTATATCTTTCAAAAATTGTCGAAGCCATTCTGCTTCTTCTTTGGCCTTATCTAAGGCTATGAATTCCGATTTAATAGTGGAATGGGCAATACATGTTTGCTTGGAAGATTTTCAGGATACCGCTGCTCCTCCTAGAGTAAATACGTATCCGCTAGTTGATTTTGATTCCTCAGAATTTGCAATTCAATTAGCATCACTGTATCCTTTAAGTACAGGTGGATACTGTCCATATCTCAAGGCATATTCCTTGATATGTGATACCTAACCCAAAACTCGTAGTAGAGCAGCCCAATGTTGATCACTAGGATTACTAGTGTATCTGCTTAACTTGCTTACAGCGTAAGCAATATCGGGTCAGTGCAATTCATCAAATACATTAGACTTTCGATAATCTGAGAATACTCCAACTGGTGTATTCCAATTCCTGTATTCTTATGAAGGTGGATGTGTGGGAGAAAAGGATTAGTATTCTCTTTTATCTCATGATCCTTGAATCTTTCTATCATCTTTTCCACGTAGTGAGATTTAGATAGACTGATTTCATCTGGTGTTCTGGTGATTTTAATTCCTAAAATTACATCATCAATCCCCAGATCCTTCATGTCAAAACTGTTGGATAACATTCTTTTAGTGGACTTAATAATTTCAATATTAGTCCCAATTATCAACATGTCGTCTACATAAAGACAAACAATGATACATATATTTTCAACTATTTTAGTGTAAACACACTTATCGCATTCATTGATAGTGAATCCATCTTTGATCATGACACTATCAAATTTCTCATTCCATTATTTTGGAGCCTGCTTTAGACCATATAAGAAATTTACCAATTTACACACTTTGTATTCTTGACCCTTGACTATAAATCCTTCAGGTTGCTCCATATATATTATTCATTTAATTCACCATTTATGAATGCAGTCTTGACATCCATTTGATGGATATCTAAGTTATGCAATACTGCAATTGCAATCAACATCCGAATAGATGTTATTCTTGTTACTAGTGAATAGGTATCGAAGTAGTCAAGTCCTTCTTTTGTTGATAACCCTTGGCTACTAATCTAACCTTGTACTTATTGATAGATCTATCGGGTTTTAATTTTCTTTTGAAAATCCACTTACACCCAATTGGTTTACTGTCAGGAGGCAACTATGCCAATTCTCAAGTATGATTACTTAGTATGGCTTCTATTTCGCTATTTATAGCTTCTTTCCACATTTGTGCTTCTGGAGTAGACATAACCTCTTTAAATGTTTGAGGCACACTTTAAATAGCGTATGCTATGGACCAAAAGATTTTGAGATTCTAGATCTCTGACTTCTTCTTGGTTTAATTTTCGCATTAACAATCGATTCCTCGGGGCTTTCGTCTCTAAATGTCATCTCATGTGTTCTTTTCCAAGAAGTCTTATCTGTTTCCCGTTTATATGGAAAAATATCTTCAAAGAACACATCATCTCTAAATTCGATAATCATGTTTACATGAATATCTGATATTTCTGATTTATGAATCAGAAATCTGTAGGCACTACTATTCAAGGCATAGCCTATGAATATGCAGTCCATAGTTTTTGCTCCCAACTTAGTCTTTTTAGGTAATGGTGCTAATACCTTTGCAAGGCACCCCCACATTTTGAGATAATGGTAGGAAGGTGTCCTTCCATGCCATAACTCAAATGGTATAAGACCAAGTTTCTTGTGGGGTATTCTGTTTAGAATATAATTTGCAGTTAACAGAGTTTTCCCCCACAAGTTCTGCGGAGCTCCAGAACTTACGAGCATGGAATTGATCATCTCTTTCAAAGTTCTGTTCTTCCGTTCAGCAATTTCATTTTGCTGAGGAGTATATGGTGTTGTTGTTTGATGGATTATACCAAATTTAGCACATAACTCATTAAAATCATTTGATTCATATTCTCCGCCTCTATCGGATTTTAGAATCTTGATATTCTTGTTAAGTTGATTCTCAACTTCGGCTTTATATATTATAAACATATTCATTGACTCATCCTTACTGTTTAAAAGATACACATATCAGTATCTTATACAGTCATCAATAAAAGTAATAAAATACTTTTTATCGCATCTAGTTGGCATAAACTTCAAGTCACACAGATCGCTATGAATTAACCCTAAAGGTTTTGTATTTCGATCAATTGAGTAAAATGAATTTTTCGCTAACTTGGCCTCAACACAAATCTCACACTTGCGAATTTCTTTCAAGTTGAGTTTAGGAATATATCCTAGATTAGACAAGTTCTTTAAACACTTGTAATTTACATGCCCTAATCTAGCATGCCATAAAGTAGGAGACTCAAGCAAATAAACAAAAGATTTTCCTTCATTTATAAGCTTTGGGTACAAATACACAGACTTTTTATCTACCACTGCAACATTGGTTTTAAAAAGTCCATCAACAAGATAACCCTTTCCCACATACATCCCTCCCTTAGTAAGTACAAATTTATCTGATTCAAAAACCATTCTAAATTCTTTCTTACTAAGTATTGATCCAGAGATCAGATTCTTGCGGATATCTGGAACATGTAGCACATCGTTCAGAGTAAGCTCTTTTTCAGATGTCCACTTCAGGATGACCTTGCCTTTTCCTTTAACCTTAGAGACGGCTGAGTTTCCCATGAATAGTTGCTCATCTTGCTCTAGTTTTTAATATTCAGAGAATAATAATTTCTCAGAGCAGATGTGCCGAGTAGACCCAGTGTCTACCCACCAATCCTTATTGTTGGTTGTCAGATTCACTTCTGACACCACAGCTGAAAGGCTTGGCGACGCATGGTCAGTCAAGTTTGCCTGTGGATGGTTCTTCTTATTTTTTTGAGACGGCTGCGACATTCATTCGCCTTATGCCCTTCTTTGTTGCAGATGTAGCAGGTTCCCTTGAAGCGCATGTTCTTGCCTTCTTAGACCTTGCCTTTGTACCCCTGGGAAGTCTTCTTCCATTTTAAGCCTTTGGAAGTAGACGCTTTCCCCTTTAAGTCTTCGATCACATTGGCTTTGACTTCATAGAAGTTCTTACTGCTCCTTTTTTCGGACTTTCGTTGTCCTCCTTGATTCGAAGCCTCACAATGAGATCTTCCAACTTAAGCTCCTTTCACTTGTGTTGACACTTAAAAAAGACAAGATTCCTATTGGTCTGAACAAATGTCTAACTTGTTGACATTTACAAAAGACAAGTGACAGACAAGCTGAAGATCAGTTTTCACCCATCTCCAAGGGACAAGGAAGCAACTTGGACTCCACTGATCCAGCAAGCAGACAGTGAACCGGATTGTTTCTAAACAGACCTCAGCAGGTCTAAGGTGCTAGCACTTAGCATTACATTAGCCCAAGGAGATAGCCTCGATTGAGAGGCTAGCATCATCCAATTTCGCCAGGAAGCTAATTGACAGCTTCGCCGAAAAGCCTCTTTTCGGATATCGCCAAGGATTGCCTTTAGCTCCGCTATGAGCTTCAAAGCGGGCAGCTCCGCTATTGATCTACTACGGTCAACCTTTGACCAATCAAATCTCCTGATGAGATTGGATTCAAACAAATCAAATCCAATCAGGATTCAAATATGGCAGGTGATTGCCGCTATCTCTTGACTCTCTTGAAACGAGTAAGAGGATCAAGGAGAATCTCCCAACAATATGGAAAGGATCAAAACAGATCAACCGACCTGTCAAATCTAGCTCCGCAGAAGTTATCTTAGCCTCGCAGCAAGGCTACTTTCTAAATTCAAACAGATTCGGTTCAATCTGTTTCCATATCTTCAAAGGGGACGATTATACCCTTGCTTTCCCTATAAATAGCCCGCCAGGGGCCCAAGGAAAGGAAGATCGATTGGATCGGGAGAGACTTCCAAAAAAAAAAGAGAGAGAGGACTCCACAAGTAGAGGCTTCTTTACAACGCACCGTGCGTTCTCGAATTCAGAGACTCTTTAGAGAAATACTTCTCTCTTCAGGGTGGCGATACCCTAATCACCTCTTTTCCTCAAGGAATCTCCGGAACCAGGCGAGAAGGAATTCCTTACAGAAGGCGGTCTTGAGAAGTAGCAAGAGGGTCCTACCAACCCTCTATTCTCTGATTCCCGGAACCAGGCGAGAAGGGAATCTCATCGCTCGCATCGTCAAAGGGACAAAGTGGTCGCGCGCTAACCAGACTCCTATCGGCACACTTCTCCAGAATCTCTGAGGAGATCTACTTGTAATCTTTTTGAAGAATACTTGTAATTTAGCTCCTCAAACTCTTTATTTGTAAGTTTTCCCATTTGCAAATATGATGGAAAACAAGATGGCGACTCCGCTGGGGATGATATTCTCCTCTGTTGAGAATCAAGTGTCGCAATGCGACGATCAGACCTTCGGGTCTATCTCTGAATTCAACAAAGTCGGTGCAGCCAGAGCTTCTCTGGCTAAATCTTCAAGGAAAGTCTCTGCGGAGACTGAAAAGGTTCCCGACAAACCTGCTGCGGTGCTCTGGCGCAACAAGGAAGCATGCCCGCAGACCGAGCCCTGCACTCTTGAGAACTTGGTCATCCAGATCGACCAAGGAAGATTTGAAGAAGTCCTCTCTGGGGGTGACCTGACGCTTCGAGCACGGAAGCACAGGAAGGTCTTCACGACCAAGGTTTCAAATCAGAAACCAGAGGCAGAATTCTGCCAACACCCCACAGCCCCGCGTGTGGCTATTCAGGTTCCTCGTGAACCTAAGCATCTTCCGTCAAGGCGGATATGGAAGCCCAAGCAGAAGTCTCCAACCGAGGTTTCCGGTGTAGTCACGCCGAAACTGCGCCTCTCCCGCGAAGAAAAGGGTAAGATGCCTATCTACCCTAACGATGCTGCCAATCATGAAGTCCCGACGGCGATCATACCGTCGCTCAAATCAAAGGCAGCAAAGCCTTCTGACAGCCTCGCTTTCACAAGCGAAGCCACCATACCAAAGCATACTCATTGGATCCATGGCCGCGAGGCTAAGGCCAAAGAGTCATCTAAGGCTAATCCCCTTCGCGGCGGAATAGCGGATAAAGCACCTCGGCGTGCTCCGCTCTCTAGTTCATCAAGCACTAAGTTCGCACCTGCTGGCGAATCTAGATCTGAAGCACTATTCAGTGCTAATCCCTTTTGCAGGGATAAGAAGAATGGAGTATCGTCCCATGTACACTCTGAAAAAGCTTCTCTGCGAAGTTATCCAGGCTCTGTTGGGCCTGACCTACGAGAATTCCTGGTAAGCAAGCGGAGGCCGGAGCCCCGCCGAACTACTTTCCCCTGTTGTCAAAAAGGATGCCGACTTGTGACAATCCATTCAACCCGCTGCCGGCTACATCCAACCATAGCTGTATCTCCGCGCCGGCAATCGGTGTTTGATCGGTTGTCTGCACATGTTCCTACGAGGCATCGCGGAAGGGGCGCCTCACCAGATCCAATCTCTGCCTCCGTCAATATGACCGGAAGAGGCCGAGAGCGACGCAAGGGGAGTCAGACATCTGATGGTCCCCTTTCAGTTCTCCTGATCCAAATTATAATCCAGGCCTAGGCGAGGTCTCGGTACAAGAAGAAGGTGTTTTCCGAAACACCAGATCCAGGGTGGCAATACCCTACAATTACGAGCAACCTTCTTCCTCGACGGCCCTGATCCCGCCATCACCCGGGCAGTCACCTCAATCTTCAGACGAAGAAAAGGAAGACAGCGGGTATGCCTTGTCAGCGACGGTCAGTTCAGTGCGAACCGACAAAGCATCGGTCAACATGGCCGATAACGCTAACGATGACCTTCGTCGGCGTTTGGAAGCTCAAGAGCAAACCTCCAGGACCCAGCAGGAAGCCCTGGACAATATTCAACAGATGCTTGCCCAACTCCTCAGCAATCGGGGCGGGATTGATACCGGAAGCCACCACGATGAGGAGGAACACTTTAGCAATGATCCGAAATCCAAGGGAGGTTCTTCCCTAGATGCTGAAGTCCTTAAGGGCCTCCAGGCTCAGATTGCATCCCTAGCTCAGAGGGATGAATTAAAGAAGGTGGGGACAGTCCGTCCTTATCCACTAGAGTGGGATTCGGTGCCATACCCACCAAAGTTCAAACCACCAACGTTGCATACGTATGATGGTAAGAGCTCGCCCAATCAGCACATCTACTATTTCCGGTCTCAGACTGGTAATGTCATAAGCAACGACGCCATCATGGCTAGGCTGTTTATTGGCACTCTAAAGGGCGTGGCATTCGACTGGTTCCGAAGCCTCCCTCCAGGCTCTATCAATTCCTGGCTCGACCTGGAAACTCGGTTCCTCTCTCGCTTCTATGAGGACGACACTGAAGTGACCATGGACAAGCTCCTCTCTACCGTACAGAAGAAGGGCGAACCCGTCCGCGACTACATTGAGCGGTTCAGAAACTTATCCTTGATGTGTCCAGCAGGGATGCCGTTACCCATGCTCTTACAGACATGCAGGCACAACTTCTTGGATCAAGTAGAAGTTCGCATGGGGGCTGTCAAAGCCCACACTTGGAAGGAATTAGTCGAACAAGCTGAGATAGCTGAGAAGTCGGCTAAAAAGTTCGAGCCATCCGCCCCCAGAGGCAAATGGGGTACGAATAGCAAAGGACGCGGCGACCCGCCTCAGTCTTCCCAAGCTAAGGGGAAAGAGATTATGTCCGTAGAGTTATCCGGAGACGTGCAGTCGAAGGCTAAGAAGAGCGGCTTCAACAATCAGGAGCCCAAGTTCCCTCCAAAACAGTACTCCTTCAAAGATGATCAAGTGGTTACAATATTCCATCTGCTCCACAAAGGGAACAAGCTGAAGCTGCCGGATGCTCGACGTCCTGATGAGATAGGGCGCACAAACGACCCCAAATACTGCCTCTATCATAGGATGATTCACCATCCTACTGACAAGTGTTATGTCCTCAAGGACAGGATACAAGCCCTGATTGACGCCGGCGTCCTCACACTGAAGACGGAGCAGAAGAAAGTCACTGCCAATATGGTGACTCTCAAGTTCGGCAGCACCCAAAAGGTCATGGTGCCTGATGGGACTTATCCAGCCCCCACGCCGCGATTGGAAGTAAGGCATCCTTCGCTCATGACTAGAGACGACAAAGGTCTCGTCCCTTAACATTGGAGACAGGGGAAGTCATGTGGATACACCCAGATCTCATCCAAGACATTCAAGGGTGTTCAAAGCGGCCCAACTCAAAAGGCAAATCTTGCAATGTCATCTCTGTCCTACCAGATGACGGTGATGTTACCTCGGCTTCCCTCAGCGATTCGGAAGGAGAAAAACATGCTTGTACAGCGCAAGCAGACGCACCTCAACAGACGGGCACCCGGTCTGGGAAGTCGTACCTGAGACAGTATGAGAAGCTTGCTGACGAGACACAACAGCAAACGACGTCAGCACCAACGCCTGCATCCACTCCAGTCCCGACCAAAGGGAGAGAAAGCCTAAAGAGGTACGGTCTGACCATGTGTTGAAGAAACCGTCAGGCCAAGGGCTTGATACGCCCTTTCGCTTCGATATACTGGCCCACTTGGCCAATATCCCAGCTCGTATCACAATACACGAGCTCCTGCGTCTCTCCAAAGAGACACGAGAAGCGCTCAGAGATGCTTTGGCCAACTCAGAGACTCTTCTGACATGCATACCAGAGGTCTCTAATCATGACGCCCAGTCTTCTTGCCCAGAATGCCATCATGTACAATCGAAGGTGCCTGCTATTACCTTCACGGCGGAAGATATGCTTCTCAAAGATAACAAGCATGATCGACCTCTGTACTACACCGGATATATCGGTTCAACATGCATTGAAAGGGTACAAGTCGATCCGGGGTCGGCACTCAGCATCATCCCCAAACGGCTTCTCTATTTCCTCGGCATACCATTGTACAGGTTGTCCGTAACCACTACTACAATATATGGTTTTTAACGCCGGGAGCAGCCATCCACTTGGAAGATTCGGCTCCGTTGCAGAATCGGAAGCCTCAAGTCAGAGGTGACGTGTTATGTCATTGACGCTGACACGTCATATAACCTGCTGCTAGGACGGCCATGGATCCATGCCAACTGGATCGTCCCTTCTACCCTCCACCAGTGCTTCAAATATGTGGAGGATGATACGACAGTACGAACTGTCTTTGCCGAAAGGCAACCCTTTAAAGGCGTGGAAAATTACTTCACCGACGCTCTCCTGTATCAAGAGGCTGGTGGAACGCATGAGGAGCCATTGCCAGATGACAGTGAAAGTGGCAATGAAGCGGATTCAGAGTCCGAGGCGGGCATGCCGGCCATTCTGACTGGCGAACCAATTACAGCATGTCTTATTGACCCCAAATGTAATACTCCTTCTGAGGAAGAAGGTGAATGGGTAATTAATGACAATATTTCTTTTGATTATCCTGTGAGTATGCGGTCGATCAAATCTATTATGGATGGCTCTCTGCACATGCCCGTACATAAGCCAAGTGCGGCCAATACATCTATGGAGGTCATAGAAGGGGCTACGCTGGTGATCCCTCCTTCCAAACAAGGTCAGTCGCCGATAATCTTCGGTAGAGCTCAGCCACGGAAACCTACAACTGCAGACTCAAGCTCAGAGTCAGATGCTCCACAGTTCTTCCATTATGCGCGGCCAGCCCGCCACATTATGAAGAAGATGGGATATAACTTGAAGCAGGGAGGCGGCCTAAACTTTGGAAAAGGGAGGCGTAGTCTAATGCGTAATTTTGTCCCGAAAGGGAAGCCTGCAAATTACTATGATAGCACACGCAGGGGGTTGGGTTACGTCACGCCCACATCATCAGTAACAGTTCAGGTCAAAGACGACGGACCAATTCCATCACAGTCGGCTTCATCCTCCGAGTGGGACTCCGATATCAGCATAGGAGAAATGTTCAAAGGCCTCGCCGCGAATATGACTTCAAGCAGTCAATTGGACCTGCGGAAGCTGCCAATGGTGAACCATGGGCCCAGCAGTTAAGCCTCCAATGGAAAAAAACGGTTCGAACTGCGTGAGCCGCCTACTGAAGACAAGGTGATGCAGGTCAATCTGGGAAGTCAAGATCATCCCAAACCCATCTTTATAAGTGAAAGCCTATCACTTATAGAAAAGGAGGAATTGATAATGCTTGTAAAAGAGTATATAGACGTCTTCGCGTGGAGCTATGAAGACATGTCCGGACTCGATCCACAGGTCGCTATGCACCGGCTGAATATCAAGCCCGACGTCAAGCCAGTCAAGCAGCAACAACGTCGGTTTTGCCCGAACATTATGGAAGCTATTGAAGCCGAAGTTCACAAACTCATTGCAAGTGGCTCCATTCGGGAGGAGCAACATCCAGATTGGGTGGCTAATATAGTCCCCGTCCTCAAGAAGAATGGCAAAATACGGATCTGCATCGACTACCGTGATCTCAATGCGGCCTGTCCCAAAGATGAATTTCCACTGCCCATCACTGATGTCATGATTAACAACACATGCGGGTTCGAAAGGATGTCTTTCATGGACGACTTTTCAGGGTACAACCAGATTAAGATGTATCCCGACGATGAGAAGCATACTTCGTTCCGAACACCATTGGGGGTATACTGCTACACTGTAATGCCCTTCGGACTGAAGAATGCCGGAGCAACCTACCAGCGGGCAATGAGTACGATCTTTCGCGATCATCTCCGAAAGACAGTGGAATGTTATGTTGACGACATTGCTGTCAAAAGTCGCAACAAGGATGAGCATCTCCGCGATCTCAGAAAGATGTTCGACATAATGCGGGCTCATCAACTGAAAATGAACCCGACAAAATCCTTCTTGGGAGTGTCAAGTGGCAAGTTCCTTGGGTTTATCGTCACATCAAAAGGGATTCACCTTGACCCAGACAAAGTCAGAGCTATCCTGAGCATGCATCCGCCAAGGAACCTCAAAGAGCTGAGAGGCTTGCAAGGCAGGTTGGCCTAATCAGAAGATTCATTGCAAATCTCTCAGGCCGCTGTCAGCCGTTCACCTGGCTCATGAAAAAGGGTGCTTCCTTCGTATGGGATCAAGCTTGTCAGGAAGCTTATGAAGACATCAAGAGGTACCTCACAAAGCCTCCAGTCTTAGTGGCCCTTACATCAGGAAAACCATTCTTGCTTTATGTAAAAGCTCTGGACTACTCCCTCGGCGCCCTCCTCGCTCAAAAAGACGGCAATGGCCACGAGCAGGCCATTTATTATCTGAGCAGGACTCTCATAGGAGCGGAATCTCGCTACAATCCTGTTGAGAAAGAGTGTTTAGCTCTCGTCTTTGCCGTTCAGAAGACACGGCATTATTTGGTTGGCCAGACCATACATGTCATCTCCAGGGTGAATCCTTTATGTCTTCTTATGACGAAGCCAGGGTCACTAAATTCAAGATTGGCTAAATGGGCACTTCTGCTGTCTCAATACGACATGACCTTTATTCCTCAGAAGGCGGTCAAAGGCCAAGCCTTTGCAGAATTTTTGGCTGCTCATCCAGTTCCGGAGCATTCAAAACTCCACGAAGACATCCCTGATGAAGTCTTCGAGTCCAACGCATCTTCAGTAGAGGAAGTATGGCAGATGTTCTTTGATGGAGCATCGCGAATAGGTCCTAAAGGCAAGATTATTGCCGGAGTGGGGGTCGTGTTATCTCCCCACAGGATCATATCCTTCCCAGAGCATTCTCCTTGACAGAATCATGCTCCAATAATGTAGCAGAATACAATGCTCTGCCATTGGTCTCCAGCTCGCCCATGGAATGGGGGTACGCTACCTTGAAGCTTATGGCGATTCAAAACTGATCATCAATCAGGTTAAAGGCGAATATGAAGTCCGCCATGAGGACTTGGCGCCTTATTACCATACGGCCATTGAGTTAGCTAACCTATTTGAAGGTTTCTACATCGGGCATGTGTCTCGATCTCAAAATACCAAGGCGGACGCTCTCGCTGCATTAGCGACGACGCTAGCCTTGCCAGCCGACACCGAGTACTATCTCACAGTCGCGACCCGACACCTCGTATGCTCTAAGCATATGCTGAAAATCCAAGAGGTCCATAATGTCTCTGCAGACCTCGAGCCGAGGGATTGGCGCTTCCCTCTCATTGACTATGCTCTGCACGGATTGCTCCCTGACGATCCTAAAGAAGCGGCGTCCATCAGACGAAGGTCCCCTCCCGTTTCTATTACGATCCTACTCTGAAGACGCTCTACCGTCGTTCATATGACGGTGTCCTCCTTCGGTGCCTTTCTCAGTCTGAGGCACAGCAAGTACTCAAGAAGCACATGACGACATTTGTGGAGCCCACCAGCCGGGTCCGAAGCTCAAAGACAGGCTACATCGGCTTGGGTACTATGGCCAACTATGATAACCGACGCCATCCAATATGCGCGAAGGTGCAAGGCATGTCAGATTCACGCTGACTTTATACACCAGCCTTCGGAGTTGCTCCACCCTACTGCTGCTTCATGGCCATTTGAAGCATGGGGAATAGATGTCATAGGGCCAATCAGCCCCTCTTCGGCAAGAGGCCACCGGTTTATCCTAGCAATAACCGACTACTTTTCAAAATGGGCGGAAGCCATACCGTTGGCCGAAGTCAAAACCTCTAATGTGGTTAACTTCCTCAAACACCATGTCATCCATCGATTTGGTGTCCCCAGGCGGATCATCCATGACAATGGTCCCCAATTCATAAGCCAAGTGTTCTATCGGTTCTGAGATAAATACCGAATCCAGAATGTGGCTTCAACCGCCTACAATCCTGCTGCCAATGGCTTAGCGGAGGCGTTCAACAAGACGATCATCAAACTGCTCAAGAAGTTCGTCTCCTCGAACAAGCGAGATTGGGACGAAAAGCTCGGTGAATGTCTCTGGGCCTACCGAACCACGGTTCGGCACCGACAGGCAATACGCCTTTTTCCCTGGTATACGGATGCGAAGCAGTCATCCCATTGGAAATTCAGATGCCATCATTGCGGATAGCTCTAATTACCAAGATCACCTCAGAGGACAACGATCGCCTACGTCTCCAAGAGCTCGAAGCCCTAGACGAGAAGCGGCTCCAAGCGCAGCAACACATCGAGCTATATCAGGCTCGGATGTCAAAAGCCTTCAATAAGAGGGTCAAACAGAGGGTCTTTCAAAAAGGAGACCTGGTCCTAGCCGTCAGACGACCGATGATTATGGCGCACAAGACCAGAGGCAAATTTCAGCCTAAATGGGAAGGACCGTTTGTGATAGAAACAGTCTATTCAAACGGAGCATACCGCCTTATGACTGCAGATGGCGACCTATTCATGATGCCGATCAATGGCAAGTTCTTAAAGAAGTATTATCCTTAATCAAGGATCCCTCTCTTGATCGAGTTAACATTACACCTCTGATCAAGATCTTCGTGTCAAAATACCACAAAGAGAGCCCTTCTCTTCCTCCAAGCAGATCATACAGCCATAAATCAACAGGAACCTGGCCGCGCACCAGTCATCCTAAAGCAAAAGTGTAACGCCCCGGTTCCACAGATACGGGGACGTCACTGCGACGTATATACGTAGGTCAGAAAATGCCCCCACGTATATACGCTAAGCATAAAAGTACAACAAGAGTCAGAGTACAACACAAAGCGTGTATATCATATGCCAACTATAAAAGTACTAATACAAAGTTATACAAGTTATGATAACTGTTACACTTTACAAGTGTTTTGTTTTCACAACCAAGTCCAAAAGAACATATACAAAGATATACACAAGATGCTCACGTAAAAGATGGGGACTCGTGAGCCAAAAGAAGAGTCTGGCACGAGGGAACTAGATCTGATCAGCCTGCTCACTCAGATACGCTTGGTCCTCTATGGATGGCTCCACTTCGTCCCAAGTCTCAGAATCTGAATATGCAAATCCAAGGAATCAAGACATATAACGATAACAAACTATAGCCAAGTGGCTAAGGGACATGAATGAGAAAAGATGAAACAGGTATAAGGATATCAACTAATAAGAATGAAAAGCATGAAGAGACAAGATCATAATACAATAATCTACAATTAACGTCTTATTATTATTACTTATCTTACTGTGATATCTAGCTATGTGACCCAGCGTCCAGGCACATAGATCCATATCCTAGTAAAACAAGGTTGTTATTGGAAATCAGCGGTTGTATCGACGAACTATGTTTACAGTGGATCCCGTACATGCCCGGATAACGGTCCAGGATTGTTCCGTTGCTTGGTGACGGAAGCCAGCCGCTAGCCATTCAGGAGGGACTTATGTATGCCCTTATCATGATGGTACCAGTAATAGAGGGAGCAAGCACTCCCCTCGGTCCCCTGGAGGCCCACAGGTCAGACCGGAACATGAGTTGCACAACATTCCTAAAAGCCACTGTAAACACGAACACATATCGATATCCGCATGTTTTCCCCCGACCCATGTGTAAGTTGGTCCATTTTATGCAAAAGTCAAGGTATCATGCTTGGTTCAAGTGATGGCATGATAAGTGGTGATATTCACATTTTAACAAGTTATGGAGCTATGATATGTAATAACAAGTCATGAAACAGTATGAGATAATGTCTATCAAGTAACATGTCATGTAGTATCAGTTAAGAAGCAAGAACAAGAATAATATGCCACACGTGTATCAACAATAAGATCCAAATTCAGAATAGAATCAACCAAGTCAAACAGTCAGAATTAGTCGACTAGGTGGAAGGGTTAGTCGACTAATAGGGGTCTTAAGTCGACTAACAGTCTGAATTAGTCGACTAAAACTGGGAAACAGAGAGTTGGGTTTCTGTTTCAGGAAAGTTAGTCGACTAGAGTGAAATGTATAGTCGACTAACAGATACCTAAGTCGACTAATAGTGGGGCTAAGTCGACTAAAACTGTGATACAGAAAGTTGGGATTATATCCGGGATACAGGAGTCGACTATGGGGAAATGGGTAGTCGACTAGGGGTCCTAAGTCGACTAATATCTAGGCTAAGTCGACTGGGGCCAGAGTTGGTGTTTTCTGGTCCAAAGAAAGATTAGTCGACTAGGCTAAAATGTAGTCGACTAGGGGGGTCTAGTCGACTGGTAATATGGCTTAGTCGACTAAAACTGTGAAATCAGAAAAAGTTACGTTTCAGAACAAATGGTTAGTCGACTAGTCTCTAGGTCAAGTCGACTAATTCTGGGAAAACAGGTTACAGAACAGATTTTATGGTGATTGTTTGATGGGCTAAAAATACGATTTTTATGGCACAAGTGTACATGAAAGATCAACACAAGTAAACAAGGAAGTTGTCTAGTCTTGGTGAGTAAAGATACTCACTTTGAACGGTTAAAATCGAGGCTTGACGAGTTCCGAAAAGATCGTGTCGATAAATATCACCAATGATTCCACGGCGATACTACGGACGATCACAATCCAAAAGCAGTCGTTGCTTGGAAAGGAGATGAAGACCTTGTGGTGTTTTGGAGTTAGGGTTTGAGATGGAGA
>JAVJIF010029284.1:0-50897 GCA_038442645.1 Agave tequilana | reverse complement strand
TGTTAAATCATCAAGTGTGAAGAAGCAAGTATGAAATAAAAACAGTTCAAGAAACGTTCTTAAAAGAAGTAAGAGTTTAAAAATCCAAACCATCCTCATGTGCCTTCAAGAACACTTTCAAGAAGAAAGGTTTTAAGTTAGGCATGAATGATTCATTGAGTCTTCTTTCATTAAAATCAGAAGAGAAGAAGAGTTGGAGAGAGTTACAATAGTGAGACCAGAAAATCGATGTAGCTACTCATGGTAAACAAGAAACAATGCAAGTAATTAAAGTAAAACATACCATAAAACGAGTAGAAGAGAATATAGCTCGACTCTTGTATTGATGTCACTTCAATCTTCAAGTTATAAGCACTCAATTCCTCTCTCTCACAAGTATTTGTACTGAACTATAAATTGCAAAACAAAATACAACTTTTACTATCTAACAAAGAGTCTAAATCCTTAAAGTATAAACAAAATTCTAATCCTAGTCTTCGCTCTTTTTTGCCCTGTTGAAACTAGTATTTATAGGGAAAAACCAAAGGGGAAGATCCCGGGAAGATTGGGGGAGCAAACGCTCCCCCAACTGCCACTACAAAGCCGTGAAAACGCGGCTGGGGCCGCGTTTCCGCGGCCCTGGTGTGGCCATGTGGCCACACCCAATTGGTGGGAGCTCCTGGTTTGGTTATTCTCCTGTATCTTCTTCTGGTTTTCTCGTTTCTACTCCAGGATTTGACGAACAACCTTTGATTGTCTGCTTCAACTGTTTGATTTTAGAGGATTTTTTTCAACCGGTTTTCAACCTCTCTGATATGCCAAGATTTTGCCCTGATTCCTTGATTTCAAATTTATTCTGGATTAAATCAGAATTTGGTGGGCTTTTGGGCTTGTTTCTCTTTCCTTTCTTTTAGCAATTGGGCCTACATTAAACAAAGAAGAAGAAGACTTATTAATAAGATTTATTAGCTAAAAAGTATGGTAAGGTGACAATGTATATGCAAAATATGTGACTGATCACACCCCCACACTTATCTTGCTCGCCCTCGAGCAAAACATCAGACTAATTCTAATCAATTATTAGACCACTTTCGTAGGTTACTCGATTGCACTGAGCATGTGCAACAAGCTGTTACACCTCTAGGTTACCCATAGAGGACGAGTTTTGTCTCGTGAGGGTTTTCAGTGGATTGCACCGACAAAATCCATAAAAAATGTTAGTATTTTTGAAAAGCATTTTGAAAGGAGAAAATATTTGAAGTATATTTGTAAGGCTTTAAGTAATCTATAAGTTATAGTAATATCAAATTTTCATTCCAAACTTAGTCTCTAATCAAAAACATGTCATCAATCAAAGTAAGGAGTCAAATTGTACTTCTCATCTAGTCTATTAATTTACCCTGAGTCATATGCACCATCGTGACTGTGAAGTTGACTAAGGGTTCTTTAACATTAACTGCTGTGCCTTATTTATATTTATTTTTGGTGAAATTTATTCCTCAATTTCATTAGGCTTTCTAATCTGCCCATGTAATGAGCTTTTAGTGGGTGACACTCAAACCGGACAGTTTTAGGGCACCAGGTGAGAAAACACCCCTAAGAACTTAAACACTCGAGCAGACAAGGCCATGAAACCTAGGTTTTTATTTATAAAATGTACCCCTTTTAGGCGTGAATACTTATGCTTCATGAGGCATAAGTACCCAGCTTAATCAGGGGATATATATATATATATATATATATATATATATATATATATATATATATATATATATATATATATATATATATATATATATATATATATATATATATATATATTTCCAAACTTATCTAATTATCTTTTGCATACCAAGGCTTGCTTAGGCCAATGCACCTAGCTAATCAATAATTAGATTTGTTTATATATATATATATATATATATATATATATATATATATATATATATTTTCATAATATTTTTTTATAAGGCATAAGAGTCTCTGTTTTTAAACCCTAAGTGTGTAAGTGTATTTAGTGTGCATATTTCATCAAGGTAAATATCAAGACTAAATTACTTTTACAAATTTTCTTCCTAACCCTAAACATCAAACAAGTTATCTGACTTTGACCAAGTATAAGACATCCTAATTATGATTTCCTATTCCTTAAAATTGACTTAATTTCTTACAAAAAATATATCAAAATATTGTTCTAACTTTTCAAAAAGTTTTTTTTTTATATATCAGTCATGTTAGAACCCTCCCCTACACTTATCTCATGCATTGTCCCCAATGTATGAAAGAAATGTATAGATGCATGAAATAAAATGGAAAAGAGGAAAGTTACCGATACACTGGGTCAAAAAGACCCATAGCCGTTTCATTTACCGGCACCGATTCCAAGAAAGGTTTAAGGCGTTGACCATTTGCCTTAAAGTCATTTTCATTCTTGGTGTCACTGATCTAACCTGCACCGTGTGAAAACACAGTTTTTACAACGAATGGCCCAGTCCATCTTGATTTCAATTTTCCTGGAAAAAGATGAAGCCTAGAATTATAGAGTAAGACTTTTTGTTCAGGGATAAAGGTTTTTCTTATGATGTGTTTATCATGAAAAATCTTAACTCTATCTTTAGTGATCCTAGCATTCTTATAGGCCTCATTTCTTAACTCCTCTAATTTGGAAATTTGTAACTTCCGAAGGTCACCGGCCTTAGTCAAGTCGAAATTCAACTGCTTGATTGCCCATAAGGCCCAGTGCTCTAACTCAACGGGCAGGTGACAAGCTTTACCATAGACTAACCTATAAGGAGACATTCCTAGAATCATCTTGAAAGCAGTCATGTAGGCCCATAGGGCATCTACAAGTTTGATGGACCAATCTTTCCGGTTTTGGTTCACAGTTTTCTCCAAGATAAGCTTGACTTGTCTATTGGAAACCTCAACCTACCCACTGGTTTGAGGATGATAAGGTGTGGAGAACTTGTGAGTTATGGCATACTTTCGCATAAGAGCTTCAAAGGATCTACTGCAAAAGTGAGTGCCATTATCACTGATGATAGCACGAGGGGTTCCGAAGCGTGAAAAAATGTTCTCTTTCAAAAACTATATGACAACTTTGTTATCATTAGTTTTACAAGGAATGGCTTCTACCCACTTGGACACATAATCCACAGCAACCAATATGTATTGGTTTCCAAATGAATTAGGAAATGGACCCATAAAGTTGATGCCCCAAACATCAAAGAGTTCTAGAATTGGGTTGAGGGGCATCATATTCGTTTTGAGATCCTTTCTACCATTTGGCATCTAGGGCACGTCTTGCAAAATTCATAAGCATCCTTGAACAAAGTGGGCCAATAGAACCCGCTTTGTAGCACTTTTTCAGCAGTCTTGCGGGGACCAAAGTGTCCACCGCATACAAGTTCGTGACAAAAAGATAGAACACTCTTAACCTCCTCATCGGGAATGCATCTCCAAATAATTTGGTCAGGACAGTACTTGAAAAGATACGGTTCCTCCCAAAAGAAATACCGGCCTTGGGATAAGAACCGGTATATATCGTTTTTGTACCAATGAGACGGAGTTTGGTTTGTGACTAGTAATTCACTATATCAGTAAACCAAGGTTCCCTAGAGATAGCTAAGAGATTTTCATCAGAAAATCCTCATTTATGGGTAATTCGTTGCATGGAGAATTAGGGATCTGTGAGAGATGGTCAGCAACAATATTTTCTACGCCTTTTTTATCTCGAATCTCAAGATCAAATTCTTGAAGAAGAAGGATCCAACGAATGAGTCGGGCCTTGGCATCCTTCTTCATCATGAGGTACCTATGCGCAGAATGATCGGTGAAAATGGTGGTTTTGGACCCTAGTAGTTAGGGACGAAATTTCTCTAAGGCAAACACTATTGCCAAGAATTCCTTCTCAGTCGTAGTGCAGTTCAATGAGCATCGTTGAGAGTCCTACTAGAGTAGTAAATCACATGCTGCTTGTTATCAATGCGTTATCCTAGGACAGCGCCTATGGCAAAATCGGAAGCATCACACATGATTTCGAACGGCTTAGACCAATCCGGTGCAGATATGATTGGTGCAGAAATAAGCTCTCTCTTAAGCTTCTCTCAAGAATTTATGCATTCAGCATCGAAAGTGAAGAACACATCCTTAACTAACAGATTAGTCAAGGGCCTAACAATTTTGCTAAAATCCTTGATAAATCTTCGGTAGAAACCAGCGTGTCCTAAGAAGGATCTAATGTCCTTAACGCATTTGGGCATGGGAAGCTTAGCAATAACCTTAATTTTGGCTCTATCCACTTCTATTCCTTTCTTAGAGATTTCATGACCCAAGACAATTCCATGTTTTACCATGAAGTGGCATATCTCCCAGTTCAGTGTTAGATTTTTCTCAGCACAACGTTGGAGTATAAGTTCTAAATGGTGGAGACATTGAGTGAATGAATCGCTGTAGATGGAGAAATCATCCATAAAGATCTCTAAGAATCATTCTACCATATCAGAGAAAAGACTCAACATGCAATGTTGAAACGTTGCTGGGGCATTGCATAAGCCGAAAGGCAATCGACGATAAGCAAATGTCCCAAATGGACATGTAAACGTAGTCTTTTCTTGGTCCTCAGGAGCAATAGGGATCTAGTTATACCCCGAGTAACCGTCCAAGAAACAGTAATACTCATGACCCGCCAAACGTTCAAGCATTTGATCAATGAAGGGAAGTGGAAAATGGTCCTTACGAGTTGCAGCATTAAGCTTCCTATAGTCGATGCAAACTCGGTCTTCGTGGGAAGTCGAGTTTGGACCAACTCTTTGTTCTCGTTTTCCACTACGGTGAAATCGGATTTCTTTGGAACCGCATGGACAGGACTGACCATTGGCTATCAGAAATGGGATAAATTATCCCATTGTCTAAGAGTTTGACAATTTCAGCATGAACAACTTCTTGCATTATAGGGTTTAACCTACGCTGCGGGTCTCTTTTAGGTGTGGCGTCTTCATTGAGATGAATGCGATGTTGAACGATGGTCGGACTTAATCCCTTTATATCGGTCATAGTCCAACCAATGGCTTCCCTATGTTTTCTTAGAAATGCTTTAATATCTTCTTCTTCCCCGTCATTTAAATGGGAAGCAATGATGACAAGAAAGGTCTCTTGTTCGCCAAGATAGACGCACTTGAGATGCGCAGGTAAGGCTTTCAATTCTAAGGAAGAGGAAGCCTCACTGGAAGGACTAGTCAAATTTGTTGGCTCTATTATTGGTGAAATAGGGTTCGAGGCCCAATTCACATCAGAATTTACAACCTGATCAAGATTAAAGTCGTCAGACTCTAAATCGAAGTCACACTCAGTTTCTAATTCCAATTCTTCCCTATGTTCACTTGTTAAGTTCTCAATTAGGTTGACTTCAAATGTTTGGTCCTCAATATCGCGGGGTTGTTTTCCTAGATTGAAGACATTGACTTCTCTAGTCATGTCCCCAAAGGTTAACCTCATGGACCCATTCCTACAATTGATGATGGCATTGGCAGTAGCAAGGAATGGTCGCCCTAGGA
Organism: Agave tequilana; assembly: GCA_038442645.1. Classification (NCBI taxonomy): domain Eukaryota; kingdom Viridiplantae; phylum Streptophyta; class Magnoliopsida; order Asparagales; family Asparagaceae; genus Agave; species Agave tequilana. The sequence goes on along the minus strand of JAVJIF010029284.1, from coordinate 45,363 downwards.
TAACAGGAGTTTGAGCCCTATGATTGGAGTTGGACATAGGTTGTGTCTCCAGAACTATGAAATCGACAGGGTAAATGAACCCCTACCCAGATCAGGACATCATTAATCTCCCCTTTTGGAACTTTTACTGAACGGTTAGCCAATTGGATGGTGACTTGAGTTGGACTAAGATCGCCCAACCCGAGTTGTTAATAAACTGAGAATGGAAGCAAGTTGATACTTGCCCCCAAGTCAAGAAGTGCACGACTAATCTCGGCTTGTCCTATTGTGCAGGCAATGATGGGACTACTTGGATCCTTGTACTTGACAGGGATCGAACCCGATAGTAGCTCACTAATGTTAGTGGCTAAGAAGACCTTTTTTGGTACATTAGTCTTTCTCTTCTTGGTGCACATGTCCTTATGAAACTTAGCATAGGAAGGACTTGTTGGATGGCATCAAGAAGTGGCACATTTATCTTCACTTGATTAAATATCTCAATTATCATGTCCATGTGTGGATTTTGCTTGTTGTTTTTCAGCCTATTAGGAAATGGTACTATAGGCTGGTGCACCTGACTGGTTGACTTATCTTTTTCAGATTCGTCAGAATTGGAAGGATTTGGATTAGATGAGGCGGATGCTTGATTGTGGTTGTGCTGAATGGGATTGGTTGGCGTTGACACTTGATTATCAACTCTCTTTCCTGACCTCAATGTATGAACAACATTGCATTGATTTAATGAATGATCCTCAGCCAAATGAGCTTGTTGAGAATTCCTCAGATTGGTTATTGGCTGACTAGGCAGGGTACCCTTCTGTCTCTTATTCTGTAGAGTGGCTAGTTGGCTCATTTGAACCTCTATCCTCTGTATAGTTTGCATGAGAGAATCTTAGTTTTTTATGTATCTTTCCATGTTTCTTTCGAAGTCAGTCATTCTCCTTTCTAGTTTAGGATTCTGGAAGGAGGATTGTGGAGCTTGGTTGGAAAGTTCTGTTGATAGTTTGAAAAGTTAGGTGGATGGTTGGGAGAATTATTATGGAAATTGGAAAAGTTGGGTGATGATTGGAAGAATTATTGGCATGAGGGAAGTGGCTAGCATGATTTGATCATGAATGGTCATTGTTATTTTGGCTCCATGAGAAATTAGGGTGATTTCTCCAGCCAGGATTGTACGTTGGTGTGTAAGGATTATTGTTCGGCCTTGCAAAGGCCGCATTCATCGGTTCATGGTATTGTTGCTGAATCTGAAACACAAGGCACTCCTCAAACACATGATTCATTGCTTGACAGTAAGTGCAGCCCGGAGTTGGAAATTGGTTTGGGCTGACTTGATTGACTGGACTTGGTTCCTTTGTTTCTAGAACTTCCAGTCTTCTTGCTAGGTTAGCTAACTTAGCCTCATTAGCGATGGATGATTCGATAGAATGGAGACTCCTTTTGAAGAGATGGAGTTTGGATTCCTAGAGGTCTCACTAGTAGGTTCCCATTGGATGGTCTTTTCAGCTAGGTTTTCATACAGATCTCATCCTTCATTTTCATCCTTCTGCAAGAATCCCCCTTGGCACATACTTTCTAAGAGGGTTTTGATAGAATAGTCTAAACCGTCATAAAGAATTTGGCATTGTCGCCATTTCTCTATTCCATAGTGTGGACAATGGACAAGGAGGTCTTTAAAGCGTTCAAAGTACCTCCAGAACGGTTCACTCGGTTCTTGCTTGAATTGCATGATTGTCTTTCTAATGAGAGCGGTCTTATGAATTGGATAGATTTTCTTCAAGAAGACCTTGATGAAACCATCCCAAGAGGTGATAGAACCGACTGCTAAGCTGTAAAGTCATTTCTTTGCTAGGTCCTTAAGAGCGAAAGGGACAAATCTCAACCTAATAACATCGTCTACAAAGTGTGAGATTTTCATCATTAGACATACTTCCTCAAATTTCCTTATGAAGAAGTAAGCATCTTTGGACTCTAAGCCATGAAACTTGGGGAGTGTGTGTGATGAATTGAGGCTTGAGCTCAAAATTGTATTCACCAACCGATGGAGTAGAATGCAAGATGGAAGTGAGGTTCGAATGGGAAAGAACCTATCCTGCAAGGATGTTGGTTGAGCCATAACCGGATCAGGTCTTGGTCCAAACTTAGGTGGTGATGTGTTTCTAGTCAACCTAGATGAGTTAGGGTCTCTTGACCACACTTGCATACACAAACACTATCACAATCACAAACAAGTTTACCAACAGTCAACAAGAGTAATCAACCAAGCCTAGTCTAAGGTAACCTTGACCTAGACAACTCCTAACTGGTTGATTGTCCACAGGAGGTATAATGTAGACTTTGACCACAAGCTAATCAGCCAGGTCAGGGTAAGATTGGTGGGAGGTTATCCGTCAAAGACATTCCTTAATTAAGTAACCACCAATCTTTGGGCTTTCGGCCCTCAATCCCCTTCCTAGACACTGATTTGACAGGAGTTAAATTCTAACACCTTCTCTCTTAGGATAATCTCCTAGTGAGTTTGAGATGTCCCTAAGGCCAACGTCTATTAGATTTTACTTAGGCTTAGGTTGTGCGTGCTTGGAGATGGTTTGTGGGCTAAGGAAGGGTAATGACTTCCCCACCTTATCTTGAATTGGGTTTTGCCCTTAGAGTTAATTGTGCAAAGTGTGCAAGATATAGAAAAGTAGCATTCAAAAGCAAATATCACCCAAGAATGTTTCCTAAACTATATGCTATGCATACGTACCTTGTCTCCAGCTCTCTTCAACAATAATTGTAAAATAAACGTAATTAGACAAATACCTAGAATGCAAGTCTAAATGTTTTTTTAAGCAATTAACAATCACTCAAATTACTGTTGGATTAAAACAGGGATGGTGGATAGCAGAAATAGTAAGAATATAACGTACAAAAACTTAATTTTTAGCAAGCAATATGTCCTGCAAAAAAGAGTTTTAGTAGTCCAACAAAATCTTCAACTTTTGCAACGCAATTTCTTGAAATTCTGTTTCCTACTTTCGAGAGTAGGGGCACAGAATTTGCAAGTCTTCTCTTTCAAAGCTTGAATACTAAATCTTAATCTTCAAGTCCCTGAAACAACACACCAAACTTGTTAAAAAACAAATACACCGTTCCCTCCCTGGCAACGCGCCAAAATTGGTTGCTAAAATGAAAGAACAATCAAAGAGTTAAGAAATTACTGTGTAGCTTGTGGCTAACGGGTCGTGTCCACGAGGAGGAATGCGATGAAAGCTTTACGGTGTTTCATTTAATAACAAAGAATTGTGCTCATTTTTTAATTGAAAAGAGAATGGAAAGAAGGAGATGATTAAAAGAGAAATTGCAACTTTGGATAAGGCTTTGGAGAAGGTGATTTAAAAAGCTTGAAAATTGTTTGGTTGATTTTAATAAAGAAGAAAATCTGGGCTCACTATCTCACTACTCAATAGTTTGTTCTTCTATTGAAATCCTAAGTGCCTCAACTTGATCATAGGCAAAACTTAAGGTTAACTTTAGAAAGTTTGAAGTAAAGCACATAAGGTGGTTGGAAGAGTTCACTCTTTTCTTTAAGAAATCGTTTTGAATTGAATGTTAAATCATCAAGCGCGAGAAGCAAGTATGAAATAAAAACAGTTCAAAAAACGTTCTTAAAAGAAGTAAGAGTTTAAAAATCCAAACCCATCCTCATGTGCCTTCAAGAACACTTTCAAGAAGAAAGGCTTTAAGTTAGGCATGCAAATGATTCATTGGGTCTTTTTTCATTAAATCAGAAGAGAAGAAGAGTTGGAGAGAGTTACAATAGTGATTCTAGAAAACCGATTTAGCTACTCATGGTAAACAAGAAACAATGCATGTAATTAAAGTAAAAACATACCGTAAAACGAGTAGAAGAGAATGTAGCTCGACTCTTGTATTGATGTCACTTCAATCTTCAAGTTACAAGCACTCAATTCCTGTCTCTCACAAGTATTTGTACTGAACTATAAATTGCAAAATAAAATACAACTTTTACTATCTAACAAAGAGCCTAAATCCTTAAAGTATAAACTAAATTCTAATCCTAGTCTTCGCTCTTTTTTGCCCTGTTGAAACTGGTATTTATAGGGAAAAACCAAATGGGGAAGATCCGGGAAGATTGGGGGAGCAAACGCTCCCCCAACTGCCACTACAAAGCCGCGAAAACGCGACTAGGGCCGCGTTTCCGCGGCCCTGGTGGGGCCATGTGGCCACACCCAATTGGTGGGAGCTCCTGGTTTGGTGATTCTCCTGTATCTTCTTCTGGTTTTCTCGTTTCTACTCCAGGATTTGACGAAACAGCCTTTGATTGTCGGCTTCAACCGTTTGATTTTGGAGGATTCTTTTCAACTGATTTTCAACCTCTCTGATATGCCAAGATTTTGCCCTGATTCCTTGATTTCGAATTTATTCTGAATTAAATCAGAATTTGGGGGCTTTTGGGCTTGTTTCTCTTTCCTTTCTTTTAGCAATTGGGCCTACATTAAACAAAGAAGAAGAATACTTATTAATAAGATTATTAGCTAAAAAGTATGGTAAGGTGACAATGTGTATGCAAAATATGTGACTGATCAATTTCTCCTTTGGGAATTTTTACGGATCGGTCAGCTAATTGGATTGTAACTTTAGTCGGACTAAGCTCGCCCAACCCAAGTTATTGGTAGACTGAGAAAGGGAGTAAGTTGATACTTGCTCTCAAATCAAGAAGTGCATGATTAATGGTAGTTTGACCTATTGTGCAAGAAATGGTAGGGCAACCGGGATCCTTGTACTTGACAGGGATTTGATTGGATAATAGCTCACTAATGTTAGTGGCTAGAAAAACCTTCTTTGGCACATTAGTCTTTCTCTTCTTTGTGCACATGTCCTTAAGAAATTTAGCATAGCTAGGGACTTGTTGGATTGCATCAAGAAGAGGTACATTGATCTTGACTTGATTAAAAATCTCACGTACTTTATCCATTGTGCACATTGCTTGTTTTTAAGCCTATTTGGGTAGGGTCCTATGGGCTTGTGCATATTTTCGGCTGACTTGTCTTTTTAGTGTTGTCGGAGTCAAGTTGAGATGAAGCGCGATTAGGCGAGGTGAATGCTTGTTTTGAATTTTATAGTGTTGATAATTGGTTATCAACTTGTTTTCCCGACCGCAATGTATGAATCAAATTGCACTGGCTCATGTGATCCTCTTGAGCCAAGTGAGCTTGACTAATTCCTAGGGTTTGGTAATAGTTGACTTAGTAGAGTGCCATTTTGTCTTTCTTGTTGATTCATTTGCATCTCTATTCTAGTCAAGACTTTAGCTAGCGTGTCTTGGCTCTTAACTAGAGTGTCCACCTTTCTTTCCATATTGGAGAGTCTTGTTTCCATATGTGAATTTTGAAAAGAAGGTGGAGGATTTTGGTTGGGAAAATTTTGTTGATAAGGAGATTGTTGAAAATTGTTGGAGAATTTGGGCCTTATTTGATCATTGTTGTTTGGGCCCCATGAAAAATTTGGGTGATTTCTCCAACTGGGATTATAGGTGGATGAATAAGGATTGTTAGTGGGCCTTGTGAAGGCCGCACTCATATGCTCGGGCAAAGTTTGATGAGCGATAAAGACGGGACATTCCTCGAACACATGGTTCATGTCTTGACAATAAGTACAGCCCGCCGAAGGTTTTGGGCTGACTTGGTTCACTGAGACTGGTTCTTTAGTTTCAAGGGCTTCTAGTCTTCACATCACAGCATCTAGTTTAGCTTCGGTAGCTATGTTAGCCTCCATGGAATGGACACCTCCTTTAGAAGAGCTAGGGTCATTAGTCCTAAATTTTTCCGGCCCATTGAATGGTATTATCAGCCAATTCTTCATATAATAACCATCCTTCGTGTTCGTTCTTTTTCAAAAATCCTCCTTGGCACATGGATTCTAACAAGGTTTTTGTTTGATATTCTAATCCATCATAAAGAGCTTGGCAAAGTCGCCATTTCTCTATCCCATGGTGAGGGCATTGGGCAAGGAGGTCCTTAAAACGTTCGAAGTACTTCAAAAAAGGTTCATTGGCTATTTGCTTAAACAGCAAGATGCTTTTCCTAATTAGTGCAGTCTTGTGAACGGGATAAAACTTCTTTAAGAAGGCTTTGACAAAATTATCCCATGAGGATATAGATCTGGCCTCTAGACTGTAGAGCCATTTCTTTGCTAAGTCTTTCAAAGAGAATGGAACAAACCGTAATTTGATGGCATCTACTCCTAGGCTGGGTATTTTCATCATGAGACATACTTCTTCAAATTCTCTTATGAAAAAGTATGCATCCTCAGATTCAAGTCCATGAAATTTGGGAAGAGTGTTGATGTATTGTGGTTGAGCTCAAGTTGGTCAACACCTTCATCGGGTAACTGAATGCAAGAAGGAAGAGAGGTCCTAATAGGATAGAACCTATCTTGTAGTGATGGTGGTTGTGCCATGTGTGAGTCGGGTTTTGTTCGGGTGGTGAACTGGTTATAGTTAGTCTAGATGTGAATGGGTCTCTCGACCGCTGACATGCACAGTTAACAAACAAGTTCACCCAATCAATCAAGAAAGAGAAAAAATAGTCAAAAATCCTATCTAGGGTAAGCCTTGACCTAGACGACTCCTAACTTTAGACTGCCTTTAGGAGGTATATTGCCGACCTTAACCACAAGTTAATCGGCCAGGTAGGTGGCAAGATCGGTGGGAGGTTATCCGTCAAAGACGTTCCTTAATTAAGTAACCAACGACCCTTAATCCACTTCCTAGGCACCGATTTGACAAGAGTTAATTTCGAACAACTTCCTCCTTCAGCCAATCTCCTAATGAGTCCGAGTTAACCTAAGGCAACGTCTAGTCAATTTTTATTTTAGGGTTAGGGTTGTGAGTGTGACGGAGATGATTTATGGGCCAAGGAAGGGTGATGAAATCCCCACCTTATCTTGTTTATGGGATTTGCCCTTAAATTTTTTTTTTGTGTACATGTAAAGCAATAGACAAATAATCACTCAAAAAGCAGTAAATCAGCCAAGAGTGCTTCCTAATCTATATGCAATGCGAACGTACCTTGTCGCCAGCACTCTTCAACAGAATTTAAAAAATTAAATAGACACATGCCTATGATGCAAGAGTCTAAATTTTTTTTATTTTTCAACGAATAGGTTACTATTAATTAGTTAGCAGTGTGCAGGGTGATCAAAGAGAAAACTTAACAAAATAGTAAATAGAACTTTCAATTTTCAGCAACCTGCAGAAAATTCAGTGAGTAGTTCACTACTACTGCAGCGAAAACGCGACTTTGGCCGCGTTTGCGCGGCTAGGTAGTAGGCTTTGCTGCTCTGCCTTCTAGGACAGAGGCACAGAGTTGCTATATGTCCTTTGCTGCAGTTATATTTCCTGTTCTCTGATCCTGCAAACAGAAAGAAAGAAAAGAATTAGTTTTGAGAATATCGTGTCGTTCCTTCCCCGGCAACGGCGCCAAAATTTTGATTGAAACGAGAAATTGTATTAAAAATAGTTTAAGAGTTAGCAAGACTCAGTTTCAATTTATCCGCATAGCAAAGGCTAGACGGGTCAATCCACAGGGAAGGATGTGATGCAAGTATTTCGGAACGATCTTCTCTGTATTTCACTTAGAACAGAAGAAAAAGAGAGATAGATTAGATTTGATTGATTTTGAGAAATCTAGTTTACTAATCATCTACCACAACCCATAGTATTAGTCTCAAATAATGAATATCAGAATATCATATTGAAATAATAAACATCCACCCTAGGTTATTAATTGCTATTCAAGCAAGATGAATAATATTGGAACCCTAACTAGTGTACACTAATAATGATTAACCAGTTGTTCATCCTAATTTCAAAGCATAGCATAAGAGAAGTTTAACTTAAATTTATGCTATCAAAGTTTTTAAGTATGTATTATGAAGAACCATTAAAAAGTGTAACCTAGATTAAAGTAGACCTAATCAATTCATCTTCAAGAAGATATTTTTAATTCTAGGGTTTCTAATAGTAGCTATCAATCAATTCACTTTTTTTAAACTAAACTAGGGTTGATCGAGAGATTAGTAAACTATGATTTTAATTTAGTTATTCATCTTTTTTTATGTTATTTTCAAGTTTTTATGTGGAATCAAAAGAATTGCAAGAAAATAAAAGAAGGAAATAAAACAATTAATCTAAGCAGGAAAGTGGAATTAAATTACAAAGAAGAAAAGAGTAACTTTATTGGGTGTCACTGACCAATTTACAAAGCTCCTCGTTCTTCAAAATAATCTGAAAAGTCACCTAGAGGGGGGGTGAATAGGTGATGTGGCTAATCTATGAACTAAATGCGGAATTTAAAAACTTGATACAAATTACACTCAAGTGTGATCAACAAATGATGCACACACAACCAAGCCAAGCAAGTATGAATGCACAATATAAATAATTGCAAGGCACAAAGTAAAGAGAGAGATAGAGAGAGAGTCAATGGATCAAGCGCAAACAACAAGATGTGTTTCGAGGTTCGAGCATCCAGCTCTACATCCCCGCCTTCGACACACGAAGGATTTCTAATCCACTAGCAAGTCCACAAAGAACTCTCACAAGGAGTACCCAACTCTTCTCTTTACAAACACAACCTCCTCCTTGAGGCAAGCTCCAATCCAACAAAACAATCACCTCATAACTTGAGGGATTAGCACAAAGCAAACAAGGATCACCTCACAACTTGAGGGATACAACCCAAGGCACAAAGCCAAACAAAGATTGGGATTTCAACTTGGTGGTTCAAACAAGCAACCACAAACAATCTCTTTTTCCCACACAAAATCTTATAGAAAAGATAGTAGATTTTAGCTCAAGTGTGGAGAAAACCAAGGGATTTGAAACCAGCAACTCAAAGAAAATCTTTGGGAAATAAATGAAACCAAGATAGAGAAGTTCAATTCAAAAGCATTTGCCAAAACCCTTTTCTTTGATTTTTCAAACCCTAATGAAAACACCAAAAAGATTGTTCAATTTGAATCCAAAAACCTATTTTGATTGCAGCAAAAACACCTGAGAGAATGAAAACTTTAGCCCAAAAATTCTCAGAGAAAAACTCTCTCAAATGGGGTATTTATAGGCAAATCTGGAAAATAGCCGTTGGCAGAAAAACTGCCAGAAATGCCCTGCCGGTCGACCGCACGGCCGACCGTCCAACGGTCAAAAAACAGCCGTCTGACAGCTGCCGGTCGACCTAGCGGTCGACCCAGACAAACAGAGACCAATCTGCTTACAGTCGGTCGATCGCACGGTCGACCGTCTACAGAAACAGCCGACGTGCACGTTTTTGTGCACGTCCGGTCGACCGGCCGGTCGACCGTCCATATGGCACGGTCGACCGGGCCTGTCGACCGGCCCAGCCTGGCTGTCAACAGAATAGGTCATATTGGAGCACATTTTTCAGGCTGAAAACATTCAAATTCATAAAAATGTATATAGTGATGATTTGTAGATCATTAAGTTATCTGTCTAATGCATCTGAAATCAACTCAATATCAGTTAGGATGCGAAAGTTATCAATAAAACACTGACAAGTGTAAAAACAGAAACTGTAACCTGTTTTCAGAACAAGAACAGATTTCAACCAAATATTTGACAACTTTAAAATTAGAATCTGAAAATGGTTATTAAATAAGAAATATAGATCTAAAAGTTATCTTTGAAATTCAAGTTAAATCATGTTATTTGATTATAAAAATAAAAAGTTATGATAATAACTATAGAAGGGTGTCAAGCAGATCAGTAGAACTAAAACTGGTTCAAATCCAAAACCCGAATATGTATTTGAAATCCGAAACCGATTCAATCAAAAACCAAACATATTGAATTTATGTGTGTGTATTGTGAACTTGAGCATATCATACTAATCTAATCTTTACAATTAGGATCTAAACACAAACTAAACTAGGGATACCTAAGTCTTCTTGTAGAGCGCCGTCTCCAAGTTGACTTGATCCAAACCGTGATTCACCAAGCTGGACTCCAATGAGTGCTAGATGTCATCTTTGATGCTTAGGCTCTTGAATCACCTTGTGAAAGATGTGTGGAAGCTTTCACCAACTAATATCTTGTTAAATATCTGAAACTTAAACATTGCAAGATTATTAGTACACATAACTACATGAGTTATTCATCATCAAAACTAGAGTGGAAGGCCTTTGGGCCAACAATCTCCCCCTTTTTGATGATGACAAAACTCATGGAGTTATATATGCATGGATTAAAGTAAAGCTTCAAAGAAGCTCCCCCTTAACTCATGCATAACAATAAACCATATAAGATATGCAATGAATGTTCTTAAACACATATAAACATGTTCTGGATATCAATTAAAATAAAACATAAACAATGAAACATGCTCTTGATACCAATAAAACAATAATATTGAAACCAACATATTATTACTAATGAAAACCAACTAAAACATATGCATAAATCAACCATGCATATAAACTATAAATTCTTCTCCCCCTTTTGTCAATCATCAACAAAGGGGTAAAAACAAACATAATGAAAATAAATACTTCTCCCCCTAAATGTTCAAAACAAAGAAGCAATGAATTATTCCAAGGGGTAAAACCAAAGTCAATATGATATCAATTAAAAATAACAAACTTTGAGAAATGCTAAATCCTATTTGAAATAAAACAAGGCATTGAAACAAAATAACATTTTATATCAAAATGAAAACATGTAATGTAAACTTGATACAATGGATAAAAAATTGATACCAAATTTAAGGAAACAAATAGCATCTTGATACCAAAAGAAGATATTTTTCATTATAAGCATATGATACCAATTACTTTAATATCATTAAGTTAGGGAGTGGGAAACAAAAACAATGGTAAACCAAATACCAATTGAAATATAAAATACGAGTTTTCTCCCCGCTTTATGAAATACAAAAAGAAAATATGCATAGTCTTGAAATAAGATACCAATTGAAAATTATATCAATTGAAACATGATATTCATTAAAAATTCAAGCTTAGCAATTTTAAAATTATGATAAAGCTTGTATATGGATACCAATTGAAAAACTCAAGCTTAACATAACCAAAATTTGTGCTTCAAGATATAGGGATATAATAAGCACAAATAAATCATCTATATATGTATGTAAGAAATAGATACCAATTGAAATTGATACTATATGAAGTGTAAGCATACATATATAAAACAAAACATATATGAGTATACAAAAGGATGTCAAGATTGATACCAATTGAAAGAATTCAATGATACCAATTGAAACAACAATAAGATCAAGTGTATGACTCATATCAACTACCACCCATTTCATGATCAAGTTTAAAATGATTTACACTATTAAGCATACATGAGCATGATCTCCCATCCAACCGCCCATTGAAGGTAGGGGTTTTCAAAAATAGATTTAGAAATATAGTATGTTTGAAAAACTCTACCTCATGAAGAATATCACAACTAGTCATATGAATCAACTAGTACGAAATACTTTAAGATAAAACACAAAGATTTTTCATGAAACATGAGAATCACATGATCACCAAACACTCAAAATCTATATGGCACCAATAGTACTCATGAAAATCAAATCATGAGAAAACATCAAAATAAGGTGAGTGTACAAGTGTTGTGAGAAACATATCATCATGAAAATGGACAATTAAGCTCAATATAGTAATCATCAAGATATGAAACATAAGTGAATCATGAAATCCATGAAAGTTCATCTAGGATGTGAAATCACTAATTGAAATCCATGATACTAATTGAAAAATCATCTTAAAAACAAGAGCTTCAACATAAATGTGAGATCACTTAGAAACATGAAATTCATCCATATGATTTAAGTTTCAAGGCATATGTATGTCATGTACAAACTAAAGTATACATACATATCCCAAACATGAAGAGTCCACAAAAGTATATGCATGAAGGCACGTGGCTCAAGGATGTATATGTATAAGTGATAGTTTGGAAAAGATGGACATATACATGAAGTCAACCAAATTACATATAATGGTGAAAACAAGTCAAATGCATGAATCATCAAAACTAGACTATACAAGTACATCTAATGAACACAAATGAGCTTTTAAGCACAAACATAAAAAGATATATTTGTAACTCACTAGTTGTACACATATAAATTCTAGTCTTAATTGAAAACTATCATTCAAGCAAGTAGTCAACACATGAATCAGAAAACGTTGTATAAATCAATATGAGAAATACAATCATGATAATCAAAACTATGGAGTGTCAAAACAATCACAAAAATCCATATGATTATTATGATAAAGACATGTGCATTAGATCTATGATCAACATGATAGTTAAAACATAAAGTGAATACAAAATATGGGTTCATATTAAACATGGGTGTCTCAAGAACTAATCATGTAAAACATAAGACTAAAAAACATGACAATTATCATACTAATCATAAAACAACAAAACATGCTATAAATTGATGAACATATAAAGCATGCAAATATAAATGGGAGTTAGAGAATGATACCAAAACCAATGAAGGTGCATCTCTAGTTCTCCAAAACATGGTGGTCCTCTCCACCTAATCTCCTTGAGTGTGAAGCATCCAAATGATTCTCTTTTAGGCTTAGAACGCATCCACCTCAAGGCACCCAAAACTCTCACGTGATGCGAGAGCCTCCACCTACATCAAAAATCAAAGAGGTGGATCTTGGTACCCATTTTCTTGTGGGTCCACGGGGGTTAGTATCTCTCCTAACCCAAACAAGATTAGTTGCTAAATTTTCAATATGTAATCTATCATAGCAAAATCTAGCAATGTGGCCTTTTCGACCACAATGTGTGCAAGTGTACACATGAGCATACATGTTATGATTGTGTCCGTGATGAGCATGTGTATGCCGTGATGGGTGTCCATGCATACTTGGAGCTTGTTTCTTGCGAACCAAGGATTCCAAACGAGTGTGATTTAAAGCACATTGGCTCAAAGTGGAGCCCAAACAATCAACACTTTTCTTCAAATTATTTATATCATTTTCAATGCTAGAAGATAAAGTGGAGCATGCTATAGGTGTGCAAGAAGTAGAAGCTACACTAGCATATGACAAACATGAATATCAATATCATTTTGCAAAGATTTATTTTTATTCAAAACCAAATCCAATTCTTTTGTTATGAAATCAATATCATTTTTCAAAGTGAGATTTTCTTTAAAAGTAAAATCCAATTTTGAAGATAAGATCTCATTGTGCTTTACAACATCATCACAATCATTTTTGTTTTTCAAAAATTCATTTTCCTTTAAAGCAAGTTCGAGTTGAGATTTAAGTGAGTCACATTCACTTGCAATCTCTTCCTTCTCTTGTAACATCAATTCAAAATTAGAGCATAAATCCTTTAATTCATTTTTCAAAACAAGATTATCATCTTTCAACAAATCATGTTTTTCTAACAAATTTTCAAGCTTTTGAACAAGTTCCATGTTTAAGGTTTGAACTTCAAAACATCCATGACAATATGAACTAGAGCTATCATCTATTTGAGAATCCGATTTTACCTCAAGGGAGTTCTTCCCTTGGACCATGAGGCATTGCTCTTCAGACTTTTATCTCTTAGATCTCCTCATCTTGTTGATAATCCTTGGAAGCTCGGGAGAAGTCAAGATGCTCCAAACTGCAAAAGCCGAATCATAACGATCAAAAACATGTAATAAATGTTCATTTAGAGATGCTCTAAGTGCCCTAAGTGCTAATGCATTGGCCTTCTTATGCTTGCTACTATTTGGGAGGGATTCTATGGTAATGGCTTGATAAACTAGATGTCCTAGGTCTTTTAAATGTTTAGTCATATTAGCCTTCCAAGCATCAAGTCTAAAATGATCAAACATAGGAGGGCTAGCCATAAGTGCAAACTAAATGTGTGCAAATGAAAATGCAAATGAAGATTAGCAAACCAAGATCACTCCTAGGTGGTTAAACCTAAATATCAGGAGCACTAGCTCTGATACCAATTGAAAAGTCACCTAGAGGGAAGGTGAATAGGTGATGTGGCTAATCTATGAACTAAATGCGGAATTTAAAAACTTAATACAAATTACACTCAAGTGTGATCAACAAATGATGCACACACAACCAAGCCAAGCAAGTATGAATGCACAATATAAATAATTGCAAGGCACAAAGTAAAGAGAGAGATAGAGAGAGAGTCAATGGATCAAGCGCAAACAACAAGATGTGTTTCGAGGTTCGAGCACCCAGCTCTACATCCCCGCCTTCGACACACGAAGGATTTCTAATCCACTAGCAAGTCCACAAAGAACTCTCACAAGGAGTACCCAACTCCTCTCTTTACAAACACAACCTCCTCCTTGAGGCAAGCTCCAATCCAACAAAACAATCACCTCACAACTTGAGGGATTAGCACAAAGCAAACAAAGATCACCTCACAACTTGAGGGATACAACCCAGGCACAAAGCCAAACAAAGATTGGGTTTTCAACTTGGTGGTTCAAACAAGCAACCACAAACAATCTCTTTTTCCCACACAAAATCCTATAGAAAAGATAGTAGATTTTAGCTCAAGTGTGGAGAAAACCAAGGGATTTGAAACCAGCAACTCAAAGAAAATCTTTGGGAAATAAATGAAACCAAGATAGAGAAGTTCAATTCAAAAGCTTTTCCCAAAACCCTTTTCTTTGATTTTTTAAACCCTAATGAAAACACCAAAAAGATTGTTCAATTTGAATCCAAAAACCTATTTGATTGCAGCAAAAACACCTGAGAGAATGAAAATTTTAGCCTAAAAATTCTTAGAGAAAAACTCTCTCAAATGAGGTATTTATAGGCAAATCTGGAAAATAGCCGTTGGCAGAAAAACTGCCAGAAATGCCCTGCCGGTCGACCGCACGGTCGACCGTCCAACGGTCAAAAAACAGCTGTCTGATAGCTGCCGGTCGACCTGGCGGTCGACCCAGACAAACAGAGACCAATCTGCTTACAGTCGGTCGACCGCACGGTCGACCGTCTACAGAAACAGCCGACGTGCACGTTTTTGTGCACGTCCGGTCGACCGGCCAGTCGACCGTCCATATGGCACGGTCGACCGGACCTGTCGACCGGCCCAGCCTGGCTGTCAACAGAATAGGTCATATTGGAGCACATTTTTCAGGCTGAAAACGTTCGAATTCATAAAAAGGTATATAGGGATGATTTGTAGATCATTAAGTTATCGTTCTAATGAATCTGAAATCAACTCAATATCAGTTAGGATGCGAAAGTTATCAATAAAACACTGACAGGTGTTAAAACAGAAACTGTAACCTGTTTTCAGAACAAGAACAGATTTCAACCAAATATTTGACAACTTTAAAATTAGAATCTGAAAATGGTTATTAAATACGAAATATAGATCTAAAAGTTATCTTTGAAATTCAAGTTAAATCATGTTATTTGATTATAAAAATAAAAAGTTATGATAATAACTATAGAAGGGTGTCAAGCAGATCAGTAGAACTAAAACTGGTTCAAATCCAAAACCCGATATATGTATTTGAAATCCGAAACCGATTCAATCAAAAACCAAACATATTGAATTTATGTGTGTGTATTGTGAACTTGAGCATATCATACTAATCTAATCTTTACAGTTAGGATCTAAACACAAACTAAACTAGGGATACCTAAGTCTTCTTGTAGAGCGCCGTCTCCAAGTTGACTTGATCCAAACCGTGATTCACCAAGCTTGACTCCAATGAGTGCTAGATGTCATCTTTGATGCTTAGGCTCTTGAATCACCTTGTGAAAGATGTGTGGAAGCTTTCACCAACTAATATCTTGTTAAATATCTGAAACTTAAACATTGCAAGATTATTAGTACACATAACTACATGAGTTAATCATCATCAAAACTAGAGTGGAAGGCCTTTGGGCTAACATAATCTTCTTCAAATAAAAACAAAAATACAAGAAATCTCGAAAATAGAACAAGATCTAAAGAAAAACCCTAACTTTAGTCGCTAGATGCCCTCGTTCTGTTGCTCTGTAGGGGTATTTATAGGAGATATAGGAGGTAGAGTCCCAGTACAACTCTCCCACGAAACCACATAACAGATCTCATCCAAAGAGCCGTAGAAACGCGGCTATGGCTGCGTTTCTGCGGCTATAGTGTGGCCAATGTCCACGCGCTTTCTTGCGTGACCTCCTCTGGTCGTCCATCTGGGTGCCTCCTGGATTCTGCATGCAGACCCTTTATCTTGAGAATTCGAGATAACTTGGGAAGCAAGTTATCATAAATCCGAATTTATAAAAGGATTTTTATCTTTAAACTTTTCTCCTTTTATCTTTAGCCTTGTCTTGCAAGCAACTAGGGTTGAGTAGAAGTCCATTTCATCTTATCCTTTTCCTCCTATTTTAGCAATCAAGAGTTCTATCTTATCCTTCCTTTTCCTCCCTTAGATTTTAAATAAATAATTTAAAATCCAAGTTTAGATTAGATTAGATAATGTAGAAACTTTTAAATTACTATAATTTTTGCATATGGACTTCTGGGCTTTTGGGCTTCATTCAGGCTTTATTTCTTATTTTTTAATTACTCAAGGCCTGCACACATTAAACAATAAAACATTAGTAGTAGTACATAATAAAAGAATAAATAGGGAAATATGATGGTAAATGTGATGATAAATATATACTTTTTACTACCTATCAATCGTTTTAGTGCAAGTGTACAAGTATACAGTAAAAAATAACACTCAAGCAATATATCATACAAGCGTGTTTCCTATGCTACATGCAATGCACACATACCTTGCCTCCAGCACTCTTTAACAATAATGTAAAAGTAAACGAAATTAGGCGAATGCCCTAAATGTGAAGTCTAAACCAATTTTTAGCATTTACTAACATATATCTTATTGTTGAATTAAAACAGTGAATACAGCAAGTTCAAGAGGAAAATTAAACACTGCATAAATCTAAACTTTGCAATTCACTCACCCCCCAAAAAGAAAAGTGAGTAGTTCACTCAGATTATCATGCAAATACGACTTTTGCCATGTTTGCACGGTAATACTGAGGACTTCTGGACTTTGCTTTCTAGAGCAGAGTCTCAGGGCCACTTATATGTACTCTATAACAATTAGTTTCTTCAGATAAACCCTGCAGTCAAAAACAGAGAAGAAGTTTGACCGTTAAGTAAATTAAAAGATTATCGTCCCTCCCAGGCAGCAAGGCCAAAATTTAATCGAGGCTGAACCTGCACAGAAAATAGAAGTTAGAAATGATGCTAAGGTTCCTCAATACTATCTCTATACCAAGTAACTATGTGGGTCGTGATCCACCAGGAGGAACTGTGATGAATGCGTTAAATAATCTTTTTAAATTACTAAAAGCTGCTTAAAGATTTCTTCTTAATTTTTAAAAGAACTAAAAGAAAAGAAAAGAGAAGAATACTAAGTTAAGTTAAAAAGTGGAGAAGATAAAAGATCAAAAGGAATGAAAAGAAAAAGTGTTATTGTTTAGTTAAAAGAAAAAACTAAGTTAAAAAGAAAGAGTTAGTTTAAAGAGTTTTTAAACTAAGAAATGAAAAGAACTAAAGTAAGAAAAATTACTTACCACTTTTGGCTGATTACTTACTTTGATCTTCAATGAAAGAGTATCTTGATTCAGAGAAGATCAGCGCATAACCCATAAGATTGGATTCAGTCCCCATCCCCATTACATCATCAAGACCTTAAGAAGTAAGCATGAAATGATACAAAATAAGGAGGAATCCATCGTCACGAGCTATCGGTGGCACTCATAAAGGCAAGGCGATTCTGATGTTATATGACTCACTTGGATTGTAATCAAAACCAAAAGAAATGAAGTAAAATGAAAGTAAACTTTAGATTAAATTGAAAAACGATGAAAGAAAGGAAAAAGATTACATCGGTGTTACTCTCAATACAATTATTCCTCTTCTTCTCTCATGAATCTCTTCTCTAACCTAAGTTTACAAGTAAATAGAAAATTATATAAATAAAAACAAAAACCTAAGTTAAAACTAGAAATAGAAAGCCTAATTCTAACTCTCTGCTAGAGTGGTTCCCGTTCTTCTCTAAAATGTGCAGTATTTATTGGAAAACTGGAAAGGGGAGAGGATTACAAAGATAGGGGGAGCTAATGCTCCCCCAACTGCTTAAACAAAACCGCAGGTCCGCAACTTAGATCTGGCCATAGAGCCAGATCCAGAAGCCCGTTGATTTATTTCTTCTGATATCCCATTTTATCCTGTTGGATTTTTAGTTTAATATTGGGATCTTCAACATATTTGACTCAATCTTCAGTTGTGAAAATAAATCTTCAAAAATATGACTTTGTTTCCGATATGATCCAATCAGATTTTCAGTTTGATGTTGGTATCTTTAGTATGTTGTCTCAATCTTCTTTTATGAAATAAACCAATTTAAATATGAATGAAATTGGGCTTTTGGGCTTATTTATTAGGACTTGAAAGGGTAGTGTGAAGTATAGCACAAGTATTATGTAAAAGAGAAAGGTTTAGAATCAACCTCGGTGCTTGTTTACTCCACAAATGTATGTAAGATGTTCAATATACCCTTTCTTATCTCCGCTATAGCATAGGGCTATACCGAGTCGGATCTCAGGGAGAGCTAGCGATAGAAGCTTTCACGATACTAGTGAGAAGAGGAAACGAGAACTCTTCTATGTTTCAAAAGAATAAAGAATCAAAAGAAAAACAAATCAAAGAATTGGTGGCTATGTTCATGGTGGAAATCGGGAGAAATCAAGATTGAGATGGATTTGAACTAACAACTAAAAGAAAGTAAAATCAAGAAAACTTTGAATGAAAGAAATCCATGACTAGCTAACCTTAACTACCTTGCTAAACTAACTAAACTCCGTGATAGTGATGCGTGCCTCATGTTGATTCATCGGCATGTATTTGTCTTGCTTGTGGTCTAATTACTTTCCCACTTGGATGATGGGGATCATTCTTGGACTTGTCTTGTAGCCTCCATAGATGGTCATCGGCCTACAAATGGACTTTCACTAATGGAATCAAAAGAGCTACACTCAAGTGATGCAAATGAAAAAACATACAACATTCACTAATGGAAGTAGTGAAGTTATACATCAAATAGCATATTGGTGCTTCCGTCTCCATGTTCCATCAAGGCACTAGTTCGAAGACTAGGCTCCAAGTGAGGCACACATGAATCATATGGAGAATTACAACAAAATCTTGCCAAGAAATGAAAAGAAACCCATCGGAGAAGAGAAGACCATACAAATTGCAAGATGAAGTAAAGCAATCACACATGAGCTAGAAGTTAGCAAGGTAGTAGTTAGCTAGTACATGGAACAAGAAATTAGCTACAACAAGCCATTACAAAAGCAAAACAAAGCATGATTTAATTGCTAGAAATTAAAGCAAGTAACAAAGCAAAATAAAAGCAAGTGAAGAAGACAAACTAGAATCAAGCTCAAGTAGATATGTAGAGAATGGATCAATCCTTGTATAGCTCCAAGTTGTCACTCCTTGTTGATACAAGCTCTCTCTCTCATACAAATCTCTCTTGCAATGAAATCTAGGGAGGAGAAAATCATAGAGAGTTACAAACCCTAAACTAAAACTAAGAAAATTACAAAGCCTAGAACTAATCTCCCTCTCTTCTCTGATCAGTCTCAGCTCGCAGGTGATGATGCAGTATTTATAGCAGATTGAAGAAGCTTCTGGAGAGGAGTTCGTTGCCACAAAATCCGGGGATCCAACGGCCTAGATCTGCCGCGGATTGCCGCGGATCTGCCGCCAGATCTGGGCCGTTGGTCCAGATCTTTCTGGTGAGATTCGTTTGTTAGGTTGTTGGCCACGTAGGATACTTGGATTCTGAGTTTGTTGCGCGGATCTCTCTAGATCTGGATTTGATTTGGCTTTATCTTTAATCTTTTAATTAATCACCTTAATTAGTGGTAATTAAGTGATTATTTGAATATCTCTCCATTAATTGTGTACCTGCAAATAAGTAGAGAAGAGGATTAAAAATCACTTATTTATTTGTATTATGCATGGGGATTATGATATAAAATATGCAATATTGGATACTAATCACACCCCCACACTTATTCTTTTGCTCGTCCCGAGCAAAACAAAGAAAAAGAAAAGAAAAACTAAGCTACAAGTTTATTACACCACTTTCGCAGGTGACGCGATTGCACTGAGCATGTGCAACAAGCCGTTAAACCTCTAGGTTACCCTAGAGGAGGAGTGTTGTCTCCTGAGGGTTTCAGCGGATTACACCCACAAAATCCATAAAGAAAGAAGACAAATGTTAGTATTTTCGAAAACGCATTTTGAATAAGAGACAAGTTTACGAACTATTTTTGCAAAAATATAAGTGATCCTAGGTCATAAGTCCACCTATAATCATTCTTCCTTAAACTTAGTATCCATGCAAGATCTTGTTTTCAATTAAGGTAAGAGTTCAAAATTGGATTGAATATTTTTATCTTTCATAAAACCTAGATAATATGCACACCGTGCACAATGAAGGTTTCTGGGATTTCAACTCCAACCATAAAGCCATTTATTTGTTTATATATATATATATATATATATTTTTTTTCTTTTCTTCTTTTTTTTTTTTTTTTATTTAATCTTCCCTTAGTCTAGGCTTTCTAGTCTACCCTTGTAGCGAGCCTTTAACCGATGACTCCCAAACCAGACGGTCTTAGGGCACCAGATGAGAAAACATCCCTCAGGTTTAAGGTCTCGAGTAGAAAAGGCCACAAGACTAAAGGGGATTATTTATAATCACCGTTAGGCGTGAATAACCATGCTTCTTGAGGCACAATTATCCAGCTTAATAAGTGAGATCACTGTTAGGCGTGAGTCATCATGCTTCTTGAGGCACAATTTCCCAGCTTAATAGGTGATGCTTTATTTATATATATATATATATATATTTTTTTTTATTTTTTTATATATATATATATGGCATTTTTGGTCTTTGTTTCCATCCCAAGAAATGTGTAAGTGTAAAGTGCATATTATTTAAGGCAAAAAATTCCAGATAATAATATCTCACCAATTTACTTACTTAGCCTATAATCTCAAACAAGATCTATTACTTCAACTAGGTTTAAGATGTCATAATTAAGGCTTTCTTAATCTCTAAGATACATCTTAATTTTCTTAAAAATAGAACAAAACTTTGTCTCTTTTTCAAAAAGTTTTTATTTTTTATTTTTTATTTTTTTTTTTTATTAAAAGAAAAATCTAAAAGAAAATAGAAAATCTATAAAGAAAGGTAAAATCTAAAAGAAAATAAAAACCTAAAAAGAAAATAAAAATCCTAAAAAATTGAAAATCCTATGATCCTATGTTAGTAAACCCTCCCCCACACTTATTTCATGCATTGTCCTCAATGCATAATGGTAAATGTATGCATGAAACAGGTAAGAGGTAGGAAAAATTATTTACAAGGAATATACAAATGTAACTCTCACCTGGGTTTTTGGTCGCTTCCCTCTGGCCCGTTTCCCATCGTTCCAATGTGTTCTCTTTCTTGAATTCCATTGGGAAACGGTCTGAATTGTTCTTACCCTAGGTGATTCCAGTTTCAATTTGTTGTTATTTTCATTCATACTCTTTCCACCACATTGTTCACAAATAAAGTCCTTATCACCACTTTCACTTAAAATCTCATCACTTCCAGTGTTTAGAAATTTTAACTCCTCTCCATATAAGTCTTCAAAGCTCAAGTCAACATCCGGCAGTGGACAATTAGCTAACTTACCCCGAGTTGACTCATCTAAGCACATAATCTCATCAGCAAACAAGTCTTCAAATGATATATCAATTGGAGGTTCAAATACAGTCTCAGTTGGCTCATTGAAAGTGAAGATATCCAAATCAACTTTCCCCGTTTGAAAGGGTACTCGGATAAGAGAATCACAAGATTGTGACTCATCTTTTGGATCTTCACCTTCCTCCTCACAATTGTTACTAATGAAATTAACCTCAAATGTTTGATCTTTTGTTTTGTGAGTCTGTGTGTGGAAGACATTGTGTTCATGTGTCATGTTACCAAAAGTCAACCTCATTGATCCATTCCGGCAATTAATGATTGCATTTGCAGTAGCCAGGAATGGTCGACCCAGAATGACAGGAATTTGTGCCCTTTGATTGGAATTTGATACTGGTTTTGTTTCAAAGACAACAAAGTCAACAGGATAAAAGAATTCTCCAACTTTGACAAGGACATCTTGAATTACCCCCTTGGGTTTAGTAACAGAGCGGTCAGCCAATTGAATGGTCATTTGGGTCGGGAGAAGATCACCTAACCCCAATTGTTGGTACACAGAGAAAGGCAGGAGATTGATACTGGCCCCCAAATCAAGAAGTGCCCTATTTATTGTAGTCTGTCCTATGATGCATGAAATGGTGGGGCTCCCTGGGTCTTTATACTTAACAGGAATTGGACCAGTGAGCAACTCATTGATGGATGATGCAAGGAAGACTTTTTTAGGGACTTGGGTCTTCCTCTTCTTGGTGCACATTTCCTTTAAAATTTGGCATATGATGGCACTTGTTGAATGGCATCAAGAAGAGGGATATTGACTTGGACCTTTTTGAATGTTTCTTTTATTTTCTCCATGTGAGCATTTGACTTATTATTTAGAAGCCTATTTGGATATGGTACTCTAGGCTTATAAGGTTGCTCATCTACCTTTTCTTTCCCCTTGACTTGAGATGTGGATGGCTCTGCACTAGAGGATGGTTTGTCAAAAGTTGGTGACATTGGGACATGAGATGTTTGCTTTGGTACTGGATGAGATTGTGGACTAGAAACCTTATTGTCAACTTGTTTACCAGATCTCAGGGTATGAATGGCATGACAGTGACTGGGTCCTGAATTTTCAACTTTGGGATTTAGCAATGGCTGGCTTAAGAACAGTCCTTTTTGATTCTCAGCCAATTGCTTGATCTGGACCTTCATTTCATTCAACTCCTGTTGCTGGTTCTTTGTTAAGGTTTCTATCATTTGTTTCAACTCAGATATTTCAGAATTATTTTGGGGTGGATGTTGAGGATATGGAGATTGGAACTGTGATTGGTAATATGGTGGTGGGTCCTGATATGACTGTGGTGGACTTTGAGATGGATGAACATACAGTGAATTCTGATCAAAACTGGATGAATGAAACTGAGCATTGTATGGATGTGGAAGTGGTGGCATATGATGCTCAGTACCAGACTGACTCCATGGAAAATTTGGATGGTTCTGCCATCCTGAATTGTAAGTGCTGGAGTATGGAGGATGATTGGGTCTGGTCAATACTGCATTCATGTTCTCTTGAAATGGGGGCTGATACAATGGACACTCCTCAACAACATGGCTAAGGTCTTGACATTTGGTGCAACCTGGTCTAATCAAAGGCAATGGGTTGACCTGGTTGACCACAGAATTCCCTATTGACTCAAGCAACTCTATCCTCTTTATTAATTGTGTGATCTTGGTTTCTGAAGCTAGAGAGGATTCTTTGGATTGTGTACCAGTTCTGGAAGTGATGGGAGTGGATTTATCAGGGCATGACTCCCACTGAATGGTTTTCTCAGCTAGGGTTTCAAAGAGATCCCACCCTGATGTTCATCTTTTTTCAAAAATTCCCCTTGGCACATGGATTCTAAGAGGGTTTTCGTTTGGTAATCTAATCCATCATAGATAATCTGGCATAGACGCCATTTCTCTATGCCGTGATGGGGACACAGGGCTAAGAGGTCTTTGAAACGCTCAAGATATTTCCAGAAAGGTTCATTTTGTTCTTGCTTGAATTGCATTATGTTTTTTCTCATGAGGGCTGTTTTGTGGATAGAATAGAATTTCCTAAGAAAGACCTTAACAAAATCATCCCATGAAGATATGGAACTGACAGGAAGACTATAAAGCCATTTCTTAGCTAAATCCTTAAGTGCAAACGGTATGAACCGTAACCTAACAGCATCCTCAGAAAGTTGGGATATTCTCATCATTTGGCATACCTCTTCAAACTCACGAATAAAGAGGTACGCGTCCTCAGACTCAAGACCATGGAAGTGGGGAAGTGTATTTATGAATTGTGATTTCAGCTCAAAGTTGTTTCCATTAGGCTCGGGGAGAAGAATGCATGAAGGAATGGAGGTGCGAATCGGATAGAATCGATCCTGAAGTGAGACGTTGTTGGTCATGATGAAGTGGTTGTGGAAGTGTAAGTGTAGAATTAGGATCACAAAACCACTATCGTATATACAATCACACACAACGTGCACCGATCACACCAGCGAAAAAGAAAAATAACAAACAACAAAAGAAAAAATCAATCCAAGCTTGTCTAGGGTTTCTGGTCCTAGGTGACTCCTAAATAGACTGTCCACAGGAGGTTTGGTGTAGAATCTGACTATAAGCAAATCAGCCAGGGAAGGGTAAAGTCGTTGGGAGGTTTTCCGTCCGAAGACGTTCCTTAATTAAGTAACCAACAACCTTCGGGCTTTCGGCCCTCAACCCCTTTCCTAGACACCGATTTTACAGAAGTCAATTTCCAACACTTTTCCCCCTTAGGATAATCTCCTAAGTGAGTCGGATGTCCCTAGGGCCAACGTCTATCAAATTTTATTTACAAGCTTAGGATTGTGAGTACGTGGGGAAAATGATTTCCGGGCTAAGGAAAGGGTAATGACCTCCCCCACCTTATGTTATTTACAGGAATTGCCCTTAGAATTAATTGTGCAAGTGTACGATATAGAAACAAACAAGGTTCACTCCAAGTAAGAAAAATCAAACAAAGAGTGAGTCTTAGTCTATATGCAATGAATCACGTACCTTGTCCCACGCACTCTTCAACAGTAAATTTAAAGTAATTGAAAGACACGTGCCTATAATGCAAGATGTCTAACAATTTTTTAGCAATTATCAACCAATTTCTTACTGTTGAATTAATTAACAGGAATACAGTGAAGTATACAGGAAATGAAGTATATAGGCAGCAGTCTCTTGCAGAGCAGAAGCCCCTGCAAAAATTTTGTAAGTAGTGAACTCTAAAGTGCCGCGTTCCCACGGCAATTCTTGTGGATCCGCGGCACAATAGAGGGATCCTGGGCTCTGCTTTCTTGAGCAGAGGCCCAGGTCCACTTATATGTTTCTGCTGTAGATATTTTCCTGTTTTCTTCTCCTGTCACCTGCAACAGAGAAGAAGAATCGTTTAGTTTCTCACTTTTAAAAAATACCGTCGCTCTCCCCGGCAACGGCGCCAAAAATTTATTAGGACTTGAAAGGGTAGTGTGAAGTATAGCACAAGTATTATGTAAAAGAGAAAGGTTTAGAATCAACCTCGGTGCTTGTTTACTCCACAAATGTATGTAAGATGTTCAATATACCCTTTCTTATCTCCGCTATAGCATAGGGCTATACCTTGAAAGGGTAGTGTGAAGTATAGCACAAGTATTATGTAAAAGAGAAAGGTTTAGAATCAACCTCGGTGCTTGTTTACTCCACAAATGTATGTAAGATGTTCAATATACCCTTTCTTATCTCCGCTATAGCATAGGGCTATACCGAGTCGGATCTCAGGGAGAGCTAGCGATAGAAGCTTTCACGATACTAGTGAGAAGAGGAAACGAGAACTCTTCTATGTTTCAAAAGAATAAAGAATCAAAAGAAAAACAAATCAAAGAATTGGTGGCTATGTTCATGGTGGAAATCGGGAGAAATCAAGATTGAGATGGATTTGAACTAACAACTAAAAAGAAAGTAAAATCAAGAAAACTTTGAATGAAAGAAATCCATGACTAGCTAACCTTAACTACCTTGCTAAACTAACTAAACTCCGTGATAGTGATGCGTGCCTCATGTTGATTCATCGGCATGTATTTGTCTTGCTTGTGGTCTAATTACTTTCCCACTTGGATGATGGGGATTCATTCTTGGACTTGTCTTGTAGCCTCCATAGATGGTCATCGGCCTACAAATGGACTTTCACTAATGGAATCAAAAGAGCTACACTCAAGTGATGCAAATGAAAAAACATACAACATTCACTAATGGAAGTAGTGAAGTTATACATCAAATAGCATATTGGTGCTTCCGTCTCCATGTTCCATCAAGGCACTAGTTCGAAGACTAGGCTCCAAGTGAGGCACACATGAATCATATGGAGAATTACAACAAAATCTTGCCAAGAAATGAAAAGAAACCCATCGGAGAAGAGAAGACCATACAAATTGCAAGATGAAGTAAAGCAATCACACATGAGCTAGAAGTTAGCAAGGTAGTAGTTAGCTAGTACATGGAACAAGAAATTAGCTACAACAAGCCATTACAAAAGCAAAACAAAGCATGATTTAATTGCTAGAAATTAAAGCAAGTAACAAAGCAAAATAAAAGCAAGTGAAGAAGACAAACTAGAATCAAGCTCAAGTAGATATGTAGAGAATGGATCAATCCTTGTATAGCTCCAAGTTGTCACTCCTTGTTGATACAAGCTCTCTCTCTCATACAAATCTCTCTTGCAATGAAATCTAGGGAGGAGAAAATCATAGAGAGTTACAAACCCTAAACTAAAACTAAGAAAATTACAAAGCCTAGAACTAATCTCCCTCTCTTCTCTGATCAGTCTCAGCTCGCAGGTGATGATGCAGTATTTATAGCAGATTGAAGAAGCTTCTGGAGAGGAGTTCGTTGCCACAAAATCCGGGGATCCAACGGCCTAGATCTGCCGCGGATTGCCGCGGATCTGCCGCCAGATCTGGGCCGTTGGTCCAGATCTTTCTGGTGAGATTCGTTTGTTAGGTTGTTGGCCACGTAGGATACTTGGATTCTGAGTTTGTTGCGCGGATCTCTCTAGATCTGGATTTGATTTGGCTTTATCTTTAATCTTTTAATTAATCACCTTAATTAGTGGTAATTAAGTGATTATTTGAATATCTCTCCATTAATTGTGTACCTGCAAATAAGTAGAGAAGAGGATTAAAAATCACTTATTTATTTGTATTATGCATGGGGATTATGATATAAAATATGCAATATTGGATACTAATCACTTATTTCCACTTCTTCTCCATTAAATAAGGCCTGCACAAATTTGGACAATAAATAAGAGTAAATAGCAGAGTTTATTAAAAAATAAATATGGAAATAAAATAATAAATATGCAAAATATGTGTACAATCATCTCTCTAAGGCACAAAAGTCCTCAAGCTAAAAGTCTCTTCTCTAGATTTTTGGGTATAATTGACCCTTTAAATCTCTCCATAATGGCAATTTATTCCCCATTATGTAGATAAAATATGGGTGTTAATTGACTCAGTTGATGACTGTCAGTTCAGCAGAACGCGAGTCTTGCACTTGACATGAGCCTCGCTTTGATGTTGAGACGTGGAGCTCACATGTTCGTGTCTGTGTTGGAACGCGGAGCTCACATACTTGCATGGAATGTTGAAATGGGAAGCTACTCAGGCTTGTGTTTTAATGTTGAAACCGACTCTGAGGTTCGCATTTTGAAGAGCAGCACGACCATCGCGTTTAGCGCAGAACACGACCCTCGCATCGTGAAGTGTGACGTCCCCAGTTTGAGTTGAAATGCGACCTTCGCGTTAACATGAGGCTTGCATTTGAGGCTTTATCTTCAGTAAATTTAGACAACCACAGAAGTTCCTCCAAAGTTTTCAAATTCTCTTGGTTGATTGAAAAGGATTTCGAAATACTTTGTACTTCATATTAACTTGGGCTTTCGTGATTGGACTCGCAATCTTTTAAAATGCCTGAACTTGATCCTGTCTGCATTCTGGTCTTCGTGAGTATACTGTTGAACTACTTGAAGCCCCTAGAGAAGTCAATGTAAGTGTCTAGAAATACAGTCTAGAACTTATTTGAGCTATGGTTTATTTTGTCAGTATATTGTTGAACTGGGCGAGTTGTTGATTTCTTTTGTCAACGTACTATTGAAATAATTAGAAAAGCAAAAACATACTCCTTACACTTGAGAGAGAATGCGGCTCTCATAAGATATGTGACCGTCGCATTTTGTATCACTTTATCATCTTGATCTGAATTAGAAGTGATTATTTTGCTTTTGTTTCATATATGTTTTCTTTTATTGTTTGAAAATCAGATAGACTAAAGCGATTGAATTTGACTGTCAGAGATAACAATTAGCTTAGCAATTGAAAATGTGATAACTTCACTAGGGAAGTTGAATAGAAGAGGTGTTTACTATCAGAGGTGCGATGTTTAACGTGACATGGACTTGTTTTGCATGCTAGAGGTGATGATTAACTTACCACTGAAGATATAATCTCATTTTTTCGAGAAGAATTACTGTCACAGATATGATATTAACTTAATAATGATGCATGCCAGAGGAGACTGTTAACTTAGCACTAAAATATAATGTCATTTTTGTTAAGAAAATTGAGAAAACTTAGTCAGAGATGTGATGTTAACTAAATAGTGATGCATTTTGTGATTTAAGCAAGTTTGGTCAAGGGTGTAATGTTAACTTGACCGGGTTGGTTTTGCGATTTGAACAAATTTAGTTAGAGGTGTAATGTTAACTTGACTGGGGTTGGTTTTACGATTTGAGCAAGTTTGGTCAGAGGTGTAATGTTAACTTGATGAGGGTTGGTTTTGCGATTTGAGCAAGTTTGGTGGACCTGTCATTCTATTGAAGAGAATTGACAAGTAAAAGTTTTATCCACTGAGGATATTGAAGTATGACTATCAGAAATGTACTGTTAACATAACATGGATTTGTTTTGTAGATCTACCATTCTATGGAAGGGAATTGGTAGAGAATTTTGGTAGGAATAAACGAGAATAAATCCCTTAGGATTTTTAGCAAACTCTCAGTTATCAACAGATTTGATTTACCTTTACTAACTACCATATGAGTTGGGCTAGCCATGCTATTCCCTTCAGTATGATGAGTTGTTGAGGATTTCATATTAAACTCAAAAAACTAATATATTCCTCTTTACTAGCCATCGAAGGCATTGGATTATTATGGGTGGGATCAGATCCCTTAGGATTTTTAGCAAATCCTCAGTTATCAATGGGTTTGATTTTCCTTTACCAACTAATGTTTGCGTTGGGCTAGCCATGCTATTCCCCTCAGAATGATGAGTTGTTGAGGATTTTATATTAGACTTAAAAACTAATATATTCCTTTATTGTTAATCATTGGAGATGTTGGATTGTTATGTCACTTGAAGTGAACATTTTTGACAAAGTACACGATGTACTTTTTGTATTTTATTTCACAGATGACCTTTAAAATCTCACTTAGGATTAAAGAAGTGATTGTAAAACTCTATGGGGAATTTATCAAGAAAGTAGAGTTCCCTACAAGGTTTCTCCATGTCACTCATAATCAAAACCCTGGTTCTCAGCCGATTGTTAGGTCTTGATATGAATGTGGAAACACTGGAAAGGTTCTGTGAGAGTGCATCGGAACCTTTTTCAATGAGTTTGGCTTGATAAGTCATCAGATAAACTTGTTCAATCAGTTTACCAGAATGTTTGGATATATCCGCCCTGGAGTTAAGTGTCGATCAATCGAACAGGGGAAGGAGGTGGTTGGATAATCGGCTCAATGTTTGTAAACCGCAATGCAATGCTTTGAGGGAGCAAGCTCTTCTTTGGTGCTCTCCTAAACATCTTGGACCCCAAACCCTAATCCAACTGATTATTTAGGATACTCATCTGATCAGATGATAGTGCTTAACATGATCATGAGAAGAGTGACAAGGCTAAAACCAATAGTTTCATCTTTGTCATTTCTTCAATGTTGACATCATGCATCATGGACTTCCCTGTTCGATTGACTCGATGTCCGCTAATCGTGATGCAATCCTTTGAGGGAGCAGGTTCTTCTTTGGCGCTCTCCCAAACATCTTGGATCCCAAACTCTAATCCAATCGATTAGTTAGGGTACTTATCTAATCAGAGGTGTAGTGTTAACTTAATCATGAGAAGTATTTCTTTAGAAATTTGCTATTAATCGGCATCATGAGCATTGTCACCTTTTGGCTTTATAAGACGATAAGTTCTATTTGAGTAGACTGTCTCTACTACAAAAGATCCCTCCCATTTGGGTTAAAATTTTTCTTTGGTCTTATGTGTCATGACCATGGGTCATGTGACAGCTAAGACAATGTGCCTTTCTTGAAAATACGTTCCTTGACTTTCTTGTTAAATACTTTAGAGATTTGAGCTTGATAGAACTCGATTTGTTGTTGAGCATGTTGCTATTAATCGTCTAAAACTTTCAATTCTTGAAGTCACAGTTGATATTCCTCCTCATTTATCATCTCTATCGCCAATGCAACACATAGAGATGGGATCTAAATTTCTAATAGGAGTAAAGCTTTGCATCCATATACCAAGAAAAATTGTGTAATCTTTGTCGGGGTTTTAACTGTTATGCGGTAAGCCCAAAAATATTTGCCTAATTTCTCATCCCAGTCGCATTGACATTTTGAGACGAACTTCTTAAGTAGTTGCCGATGGTCTTGTTGAAAGCTTTTACAAGACTATTGACAGCTAGATAGTATGTCAGTGAAAACACACTTTGGATTATGAATTTGTTACAGAATCTCTGAAACGCTTGGTTGACGAGTTGGGGTCCATTATCGTGGATTCTTCGTCTCCTTCTCTCATGTAACTCTCTCTAACCTAAGCTGTAAATAAACTAAAAATTACATTATAAAAAGAAAGAAAAACTAATCTAAACTAAAGCAAAAACTAGCCTAGAATCTCTCTCTGCAGAGTGGTGCCCTTTTGCTTTTAGAAATTACAGTATTTATAG
Organism: Agave tequilana; assembly: GCA_038442645.1. Classification (NCBI taxonomy): domain Eukaryota; kingdom Viridiplantae; phylum Streptophyta; class Magnoliopsida; order Asparagales; family Asparagaceae; genus Agave; species Agave tequilana. The sequence continues at coordinate 14,517 of JAVJIF010029284.1, read as the reverse complement.
AATAAAAGGAGTGCCAAAGGGTGGTGAAGAGATGAGCTCAAATCATTGGCCCAACAGCCAATATCCTTATCTATGTTATCCCTTTGTATACTGATAAATCATCTCTGAATTTCTAGATTTGGGATTATCTTTGTTGATTTCTTAAGCAAGGATAACAAATCCAAATAAATCTGATTTAGTTGGAATAGATTTGGGAATATCCTCTCTCTGTTATCCCATGTTTCTAATAGAATTTGCCTCTAGATTTGGTAATATCCCCTTTTATCTTCAAGAAACCAAATAGATCCATATAAATCTGATTTAACTTAGCTTTATTTAGTATTAACTTCAGTTAACTAAATAGATCCAATTAAATCAGAATTTAACTAGAATTTATTTGGTGTTATCTTTTATCCCTTCATTAATTTGGTGTTATCTTTTATCCCTTATTAAGGCAAATTTGCAAAATAAGACATTAAGACAAGGAATTAGCAGGATTTATTATAGGATAGATATTAGAATATAATAATAAATATGCAATAAACATGTACAATCATACTCCCACACCTATCTTTTGCTCGTCCTTGAGCAAAACAAGTAAAAATAGAGATAACCTAATCTAACACAGTTGCACTTAGCACGTGCAACAAGCCGTTAAACCTCTAGGTTACCCTTAGAGGACGAGTTTTGTCTCGTGAAGATTTTCAGTGGATTACACCCACAAAATCCATAAAGAAAGAGAAACAAAGTGTTAATATTTTAGAAAACACATTTTGAAGAAGAAAAGAAATATTTGAATTATTTTATCTAGAATTAAGCAATCTATAAGTTATAAGAATACCAAACTATTCATTTCTAAACTTAGTCTCTATTCAAAAGCTCGTCATCAATCAAAGTAAGGAGTCAAACTGTATTTCTTATCTAGTCTGTTGTTTTACCCTAAGTCATATGTACCTTTGCGATATTGAAATTTTGACTCGAGAGTCTTTAACTCTAACTCTTATGCCTTATTTTTTTATAATTTTGGTGGTGTTATCCTATAGTTCTATTAGGCTTTCTAATCTGCCCATGTAACGAGATTTTAGTCAGTGACTCCCAAATCGAACGATCTTAGGGCACCGGGTGAGAAAACACCCCAAGGACTTAAGGACTCGAGCAAATAAGGCCACAAGAGTAAGGATTTTATTTATTATATGAACCACTTTTAGGCGTGAATACTTATGCTTTATGAGGAACAAATACCCAGCTCAGAAGATTTTCATATACATATATTTTTCTTTTTCTCTTTTTTATAAGGCATAAAAATCTTTGTTTTTGAACATTAAGTGTGTAAATAAATAAAGTATGCATATTTCATCAAGGTAAAAATCAAGACTAAATTACTTTTTTAATTTTTTTTCTAACCCTGGAATTCAAACAAATAAATTTATTTTGACCAAGTATAAGAAATCTTAATTATGATTCTCCTATTCTTTAAAATTAACTTAATTTCTTACAAAAATAAGTCAAAATATCGTTTCTCTTTTGAAAAAAAATTAAAAGAAAAGAAAATATTTTTTCTTTTTTTATATAAACAAATAAAGAGAAAAACCTATGTCAGAACCCTTCACCACCCCTATCTCATGCGTTGCCCTCAATGTAATGAATGCATATATGCGTGATAAAAGAAGAAAGGTAAAGAAAAATTTACCTCAAGGTGGTGATTCTGGTGGTGGTCGGATTGGGCCAAGTGTTGCGACCCAATCTAAATAATGTGGATTATTAAGGAACCCACCTTTGATGACCTTTTTTTATTTACAATGTAATACTCTCCAATATGAATAGGATAATGCAATATCCTAATATGAAATTTGTCCCGGTTATATGACCAATTTACAAATATCATCACTGAGTTATAACTGTCTATACCTTAATCTAACAATGGAATGTGATTCAGTGTTATGGTTGATTTGGGCTCAGGAATGAAAGAAACGAAAATCAATGCTGACTCCTAGGATTGACTTAAATCAGTTTGCGTGCAAGAGTCAGATTCGGTTCAAGAATTTGGTCCAAATAAAAGAATTAAAATTCACATTCATTTTCTAATAGTGGAATGTGACTATCCAAAATAGGTGGCTCATTTTTAAAACTTTAGGTACGAGAATCCGTGTTGGCTCGGGAATTGGGTGTAAATCAGATAAAGATACCGTAGTCAACATAGATTCGAAAAGTGAAATTGAATCACAAAATTGGAGATTGGTGATTGAGGTTTTTACCTGCACACAAGAATACAGAATTTTAGAACTTTGAGAATAAAGAGTGCAAGGTGCCCAATACTACCACGATAGCAAGTGGCTATGCGGGTCGTGATCCACAAGGAGGGACTAACGATGGAAGCATTTTTAATAAGTTCTCTTTTAAGTTACAATCAATGGTTAAGGATCTTCTTTTAGTTCTTGAAAAGTAAAGGAATTGAAAAGAAAAGGAAAAGTAATTATAGTTAAGCTAAGAAGAAGGTGGTAGATTGAGAAGGTGGAGAAAATGAAAAATAGATTTGTACAAAAAAATTAAAAAGAGTGATAAAAGAGTTTAGAGATTGTGGTGATCTAAACTAAAGAATTAAAAGAAAGAAACTAAAAATTACTTACCTCTTCAGTGCTCATATACCTTGGATCCGTAGCTACGACTTACCTAGTCTTTGAAGGCGATCAAGCATGACATGTAGGATCTTCCCCATTTCCGATCTACACTATGAATAAAAAGGCAAGTTAGACTAACAAAAGAATGGTTGTTCATCACCATAAGCTATCAAGGGCACTTGCAATGGCGAAGCAGTCTCGAGGCTATCAAATTCACATGGATTGCAACACATCAAAGGAAAGTAAACAAAAACAAGAGAAAAGAAGAAAAAGAAACTTTGATTCGATCCAAATAACAATGAAAGAAAAGACTTACTTACAACGGTGTCACCCTCAGTACAAGCTTGCTCTCATTCCTCCATGAAACTCATCTCTCCTCTTAGTTACATAAAGAAAAGTAAAAGTTTACATAAAAGGAAAAATAAAAAAACATACACTAAAAAGAATGAAAAATTGGCCTAAGAATTTATCTCTGCTCCCTCGTTCCCTGTAGTCTCTGAAAACTTTGCATTTATAGGGAAAAACCTAATGGGGGAGAGCGTACGAAGATAGGGGGAGGAAACGCTCCCCCAATAGCTTCGACCAAGCCGCAAAAATGCGGCTTTGGCCTCGTTTTCGTGTCCTGGGTGTGGCCAGGTGGCCACACCCGGGGAGTACACATCATAGGTTTCACAATATGGTTTTATCTCTCGCTGGATTTGCAGTTTTAGGTCCTGGATTTGACAAAACCTCCTTTGATCTTTGGCTTTAACCAGTTGATTTGTAAAGATCTTATTTTAACCGCTTGTTCAACTAATTTTATCTTCTCTGATTTGCCATGATTTGCCCTGATTTGCTTTGATCTTTAATTGAATTAATTCTGAATTAAGTCAGAATTTTATTGGGCTTTTGGGCTCATTTCTCTTCCCTCTCCCTTAGTACTGGGCCTGCATATAAATTAGACAATAAATAGGATTAAAATAGAATTTATTATATAATAAATATGAGAATGTGATCATAAATGTGCAGTATCAGCGACCGATCACACCCCTAAACCTATCTTTTGCTCGTCCTCGAGCAAAACAATAAAACTAAACCAAAGATTATTAACCCACTTTCGCAGGTTACGTGATTGCACTGAGCATGTGCAACAAGCCGTTAAACCTTTAGGTTCCCCTAGAGGACGAGTTTTGTCTCGTGAGGGTTTTCAGTGGATTACACCCACAAAATCCATAAAGAAAGAGAAACAAAGTGTTAGTATTTTGAAAATATATTTTGAAAGAGAAGAATATTTGAAGTATTATTGTAAGAATTAAGTAATCTATAAGTAATTAGGAAAATTAAAATTTTCATTCTTAAGCTTAGTCTTAATTCAAAAACTTGTTATTAGTCAAAGCAAGGAGTCAAACTGTATTTCTCATCTAGTTTATTATTTTACCCTAAGTTATATGCACCTTTGTGATCGTGAAATTTGACTCGGGTTTTCTAACTCTAACTCTTATGCCTTATTATATATGTACAAATTTTTTTTAATTTTAAGTGATATTATTCCTTTGTTTTATTAGGCTTTCTAACCTGCCTATGTAACGAGCCTTTAATAGGTGACTCCAAAACCAAAAAACGGCCTTAGGGCACCGAGTGAGAAAACACCCCAATGACTTAAAAACTCGAGCAAATAAGGTCACAAAATTAAGAATTTTATTATATGAACCGCTTTACCGCTTTTAGGCGTGAATACTTATGCTTTATGAGACACAAATACCCAACTTAATTAGAGAATTTTTTTTTATATATTTTTCTTTTTGTTTTTTTTAAATAAGGTATAAGAATCTTTGTTTTTGAACCCTATGTGTGTAAGTGTATAAAGCATGCATATACCATCAAGCTGAAAATTAAGACTAAATTACTTTTTCAAATTTTTTCCTAACCTTGAAAATCAAACAAAAAATCTTATTTTGATCAAGTATAAGAAATCCTAATTAAGATTCTCCTATTTCTTAAAATTGACTTAATTTCTTACAAAAAATATGTCAAAATATTGTTTCTATTTTCAAAAAGTTTTTAAAAGTAAAGAAAATGTTAATAAATTTTTTAATAATAAAAAAAACCTAAGTTATGTTAGAACCTCCCCCACACCTATCTCATGCATTGTCCTCAATGTATGAATTAATGCATAGATGCATGAAAAGGAAGAAAGGGAAGGAAAATATTACCTTATGGTGGTGGTTCCAGTGTTGGCCTTATTGGGTTATGCGTTGCTACCCAATCAAGATAATGTGGTGGTTCACGGAACTCACCTTTATTGACCTCTTTTCTATTTACATATTTACAGTCCCCAATATGAATAGGATCATTAAAGATCTTATCGTAAAACTTACTCCCTTTACATGACCAGTCTTGAAAAATTATCACGAAGTTATCATGATCTATACCTATGTCCAATAAAAGAATGTAACTTGGTGGAATGGTTGACTTCAACTCAAGAATGATAAGTTCAGGAACCAATACTAACTTGGAAAAATCAACTTTGGGTTCGAGAGTCAGTTTTTGTACAAGAGTTGAGTCCAAATCCAAGAATTAAATTCACATTCTTTTCCCATCAATGGAATGTGACTATCCAAAATTGGTGATTCTATTACTAGATCTATGGGCACAGGATAAATGTTAGCACGGGAAACTGGTCCAAATTAGGTAAGAAAACCAGAGTCAACATAGATTCGAAGATGGAAACTGAATCACAAAGTTGGGGATCGAGTTCACATTCTAATCAAGTTCAATCTCATTAAAAATGAAAACTTGTCAATTCGTCAATGGGTTGATATTGATCAAATTCAAGGTTTTGTAGAGAAATTGAATCTTGGTCAAAGTCTTGAAGGTATCATGATTCTTGGTTTTCATCAATATGGCTAGAAGTGTCGAGAATAGTCAAAGACTGGGTAGAGAGAGTTTCCTTATTTCTACGTATGTTTTCCAATCTACTAAGTCTTGCTTCTATCAATCGAGTGGATCATTTTGAAATTAAATCATGGATTCCATACTCTGTTCTAAGTCGGCATGTTCTTCTTGAAAAGTAGAGTAAGAATCTGTGACTTGAAAATTTTGACGGGATTTTGAGTCTTCTAAAATTTGAATTCATCGCTCAAGCTCGTCTAAGGCTTCTATCCTCTTTTCCAGTCAATTGATTCTTCTAATGGTTATTCGGGAGAGGAAGTATATGAAGCTGGATGTTGGTAAGGTGGTTGACAATATGACTCGGAGGAGTTGTATCCCCATTGACTTTGTGAAGAGTAGTGATGATTATTCCAGTCTTGTTCATAGTATTGGAATTGAGGCATGTATTGATTCGGATAAGACCAATCCGGTACACTAGGTTAGTTAAAGTTATGATATGCCAGGTTGGTAACATCTAAAAAAAAGGTCAGGGTGTAACATGAATTACCATTAAAGTTGGAAAATTTATTGTTATAAGCCATATCACACAAGAAATATCAAAATCAAACAAAGAAAAACAAACAAAAAGAAAAAAATTTAACCTAAGTTAGGGTAAACCTTAGACCTAAACGACTCCTAATTGGTTAGACTGTCCATGGGGGTACATTGCCGAATCTGATCACAAGTTAATTAGCCAGTAGGGGAAAGATCAGTGGGAGATATTCGTGCCTAAGCAACGGACCTAATTATGCCAAAACACCAACTTTTGGGGTTTCGCCCCTCAATCCCCAACCTTAGACACCGATTTGGTAAGAGTCAAATTCAAATCAACTTTCCCCTTATGCCAGTCTCCTATATGAGTCCAAGATGTCCCTAGGGCCAACGTCTACTAACTTTAGTTAGGCTTGGGTTAGTGAGTGAGGAGATTGTTTGAGGGCTAAGGGAGGGTAATGACTTCCCCACCTTATCATGTTTATACGACAAGCCCTTAAAATTTAGTGCAATATGTACATGAAAAACAACACTGAAGCAATGCAAACAATTCAAAAGTGTTCCTATACTACATGATATGCACACGTACCTTTGCTCCAGCACTCTTCAACAGTAATGTAAAATGTAAACGAATTAGACACGTGTCTAAATGCAAAGTCTAAACCGTTTTTAGCATTTAACAAACAACAATTTACTGTTAAGGTTAGAAAGTATATACAGTGAGTTAATCAAGAAAATAAATAGTTGTTGAAATTTATCTTTGCAATTCAGTCAACCTGCAAAAATACAGGTTATTAGTTCACTCAGATTGCCACTGGAATGTGGCAAATCTGAGGGCTTCTGGGCTCTGCTTTCTTGAGCAGAGTCTAGGGCCACTTATATGTCCACTGCAGCAAAAATTTCCTTGATATTTATCACTACACACCAAGAACAAAGAAGAAAGTTAACCAAAAATGTAAACTGAAAAAGAGAATTACTTACCGCCCCTCCCCGACAACGACGCCAAAATTTGATTGAGGTTTTTGCTTGCACACTAGAATCCAGAATTTCAGAACTTTGAGAATAAAGAGTGCAAGATGCTCAATACTACTGCGATAGCAAGTGGCTATGAGGGTCTGATCCATAAGGAGAAACTAGCAATGGAAGCCTTTTTAGTAAGTTCTCTTTTAAGTTACAATCAATGGTTAAAGATCTTCTATTAGTTCTTGAAAAGAAAAATAAAAGTAAGTTACAGTTAAGTTAAGAAGAAGGTGGTAGATTGAGAAGGTGGAGAAAATGGAAAATGATTTTATACAAAGAAATTAAAAAGAGTGATAAAAGAGTTTGGAGATTGTGGTGATTTAAACTAAAGAATTAAAAGAAAGAAACTAAAAATTACTTACCTCTTCAGTGCTCATATACCTTGGATCCGTAGCTACGACTTACCTAGTCTTTGAAGGGATCAAGCATGGCATGTAGGATCTTCTCCATTCCCGATCTACACTATAAATAAAAGGGCAAGCTAAACTAACAAAAAAATGGTTGTTCATCACCATAAGCCATCAAAGGCACTTGCAATGGCGAAGTAGTCTCGAGGCTATCAGATTCACTTGGAGTGCAACACATCAGTGGAAAGTAAATGAAAACAAGAGTAAAGAAGAAAAAAAACTTCGATTTGATTCAAATAACAATGAAAGAAAAGACTTACTTACACTGGTGTCACCCTCAGTACAAGTTTGCTCTCATTCCTCTATGAAACTCGTCTCTCCTCTCAGTTACATAAAGAAAAGTAAATATTACATAAAAAGAAAAATAAAAAACCTACACTAAAAAAAATGAAAATTTTGCCTAAGAATCATCTCTGCTCCCTCATTCCATATAGTCTCTGAAAACCCAGTATTTATAGGCAAAAATCCAATGGGGGAGAGCGTATGAAGATAGGGGGAGCAAACGCTCCCCAAACAGCTTCAACCAAGTCGTGAAAAAGTGGCTTTGATCGCGTTTCTGCGGCCTGGGTGTGGCCAGGTGGCCACACCCCGGGACTACACATCACAGGTTTCACGATATGGTTTATCTCTCACTGGATTTACAGTTTTGGGTCCTGGATTTGACGAAACCACCTTTTATCTTTGACTTTAACTAATTGATTTGTAAAGATCTTATTTTAACTGCTTGTTCAACGGGTTTTATCTTCTCTGATTTTTCCTGATCTTTGATTTGAATTAATTCTGAAATAAATCAGAATTTTGATGGGCTTTTGGGCTCGTTTCTCTTCCCTTTCCCTTAGTAATGGGCCTGCATATAAATTAGACAATAAATAGGTTAAAAACAGAGTTTATTATATAATAAATATGAGAATGTGACAATAAATGTGTAGTATCAGCGACCGATCAATCGGTGTCACATTCACAATCAAATTCAATTTCATTGAAATGAAAACTTGCTAATTTGTGAATGGTTTGGTATTGGTCAAGTTCAAGATGGTGCAATGAAATTGAATCTTGGTTAAAGTTTTCAAGAAACAATGATTCTTGGTCCCTATCAATATGGTTAGGGAAATCATGAATGGTCAAAGATTGGGTGGGGAGAGTTTCCTCTTCCTTATCATTTATGTTGACCTAACGACTTACTTGTGATTCTAACATATGATGGACTAGTTCAAAGAATGTTGGCTTTGAATCAAGTATTCCTTACTCTTTGCTAAGTCAATAGGTTCTTCTTGTTGTGGTGGGACTTGCAAAATGGAGTAAGGATCTTGGACTTGGGAATTTTTGCGAGTATTGAGTCCATCAAGATTTGGAATTGTCGTATGGACTTAAGAAAGGCTTCCAAACTCTTTTCTAAAGAAGATTTTTTTTCTTTAGGTTGATCTTGAAATTGAGTATACGAAGCTGAATGTTAGTCAGTTTATTGATAATATGACTCGGGGGAGTTGTATCCCCTCTGACTCATCCCAATTTTGTTCATAATACTGAGATTGGGGCATATACTGATTCAGATAAGACCAATCCGGTATACTTGGTTGGTTAAAGTTATGAAATGTCGGGTTGGTAATATCAGAGTTAAAAGAGGTTAGGGTGAAGTATGGATCACTATATGCATTGAAATAATTGTAATTGTAATCCATATCACAAAAATATCAAAAACAAAAACAAAAAGACAAATAAACAAAGAAAAATCTAGCCTAAGTTAGGTAGATCTTAGCCTAGACGACTCATAACTAGTTAGACTGTCAACGGGGGGTGTATTGCAGAAACTAACCACAAGTTAATCGGTCAGATTAGGGCAAGATTGGTGGGAGATATCCGCGCTAAAAGCGACGGGCCTAATTAAGCCAAACCACCAACCTTCGAGATTTCGCCTCTCAATCCCTGACCTTTGACACTGATTTGGTAAGAGTTAAATTCTAATCAACTTTCCCCTTAGGTCAGACTCCTATTGAGTCTGAGATGTCCCTAAGGCTAATGTCTACTCAATTTTAAGTTAGGCTGGGTTAGTGAATGAGAAAATGATTTTTGGGCTAAGAAAAGTTAATGACTTTCCCACCTTATCTTGTTATAGAACAAGCCCTTAATTCATTTTAGTGCGCATGTACATGTATATAGCTAAATAACACTCAAATAATAAATCATACAAGTGTGTTTCCTAAGTTATATACAATGCAAACGTACCTTGCTCTAGCACATTTCAACAGTAATATAAAAAATGTAACAAAATAGATAAATGCCTTAGAATACAATGTCTAAATATTTTTAAAGCATTTACAAATAATCAAGTTACTGTTGAGGTTAGAACAGTGTGCAACTCAAGTTAAATAGAAATACTAAACACTGCAGAAGACTGAGAATTGTAATTCAAGCAACCTGCATTAAAATAGATTAGTAGTTCTTCCTATTATGCCGTGCAAATGGGGCTTTGGCCGCGTTTTCTCGACAATAGTGAGGACCCTGAGCTCTGCTTTCTAGAGCAAAGACTTGGGTAAGCTATCTATTTCATTCTAGAAACTAGTACCTGCACACCAAAACAGAGAAGAAAATAGTTAACCGTTAAGAAACCAAAATAGAAAACTTACCGTCCCTCCCTAGCATTGCGCCAAAATTTGATCGAGCTTACCTGTGCATAGAAAGATACATAATTTAGGAACAGTGCTCGATCCTCAATGCTACTGTGTAGCCTAGGGCTAACGGGTCGTGATCCACAAGGAGGGACTGCAATGAAAGCGTTTGTATGAGTTTCTTCTTTTAATTTACAAAAACAAGTTAATCTTTCTTTTCTCAGTTTTTAAAGAAAAATAAAAATAGTTAAAAGCTAAGTTAAGTTAAAGGAAAATCCAAGGGAAAGAAGAAGATTGTTTTGTTGATAAAAAGAAAAGAGAATATGAAGTTAACGAAAAAGAAATGAAAAGATGAAAAGAATTAAAGAAAGAGTATTTATCTTTATGTAGATTAACATACCTTGAATCTGTGTGTAGTTTACCTTGAAATAAAGGGAAGCAGTAGAAAAGAAGAACATAAAAGCATTGCTTGGCTAGATTGAGCACAATGAAGAAAAGATTAAAAATTATATTGGTTGTCACTTTAATTCAACTCTCTCTTGAAGAAGAATTACATCCATTGTCACTTTACATGTAACTCTTCCTCTCCTTCTCTCATGTAACTCTCTCTAACCTAAGCTGCAAATAAACTAAAAATTATATTATACAAAGAAAGAAAAACTAAGCTAAACTAAAGGAGAAACTAGCCTAGAATCTCTCTACAGAGTGATTTCCTTTTGTCTTCAGAAATTGTAGTATTTATAGGATAAACGGAGTGCCAAAGGGAGGTGAAGAGATGAGCTCAAATAATTTACCCAACAGCCAATATCCTTATCTATGTTATCCCATTGTATACTGATAAATTCATCTCTGGACTTCTAGATTTGAGATTATCTTTGTTGATTTCTCAACCAAGGATAATAAATCCAAATAAATTCAAATAAATCCGATTTAGTTGGAATAGATTTATGAATATCCTCTCTCTGTTATCCCATGTTTTCTGATAGGATTTTCCTCTGGATTTGGTAATATCCCCTTATCTTCAAGAAACTAAATAGATTCATATAAATCTTATTTAACTAATCTTTATTGGTATTATCTTCAGTTAACCAAATAGAACTAATTAAATCAGATTTATGTGTACAATTAGCATGCATCTAGCCTGAAGAGCTACCCCCTCTAACTGGCTGAGGCTTGAAAGGAGAATTGGTCTCTGTTGCTAGAGTATCTTTCTTTTTGACTGAAAAGGTTGCTCCAGAATGTGCCTCATCAATTTTTCCGTTCTAGGCTTAACTTCTTTTTCTTTAGTCTTGAATTTCGTGACGATCTCTTTGGCCTGTTTGCCTTGTAAGACCAGTTGCTTCCAAGTGCCACATTCAGCCCACTTTTATTTGAGCAACGAGCGTGGTTTATAAATATGGTGGAAATCTCTACCAGTGTAAACTGCATCATGCCACTCAGATAACGGAGCATTATATTCTGAAATATTTCCTCAAACGCTTTAATTGACTCTCCTTTCTTTTGCTTTGTGGCAAGAAGAGTGGGGACAGACACTTTGGTGTCGTTCTCAAAGAAGCGGCTAGGAAGAGCTTCTCCAGATCAGCCCAGTTCTTAATAGAGCCTACAGGAAGCTTCATGAACCATTCAAAGGAACCCCCTTAAGAGTGCTGATGAATAAACAGGCCAAAATAGCATCGTTTGATACTACATTCCCGGTCTAGGACTTTGATTAGTCTCTAATTTTGCATAATTATCATCACATTCTCATATTTATTTAATGTTAAATTTTGCTAATAAAGCTTTGATTGCTTCAATCTAGGTCCATGGTGTGCAAATGAAAAAGAAGACCTAAATCACTATTTAATTGGTGATTAAAAGCCTACCAATTAGCCATTGACTTTAGAGTGAAGATTTTGTCTGCCCATTGAGTCAAATCGCAAATCCAGGAGGTCTAATTGACAGGAGACAAACTGGGCGACGCGCTGCCCGAAGCCAGGCGCGCGCGCGCTTGCGCTTTGGGCCACGTGCTTCCCACGTGGCCCCCTTCCCCTGGTGACTATAAATACCCCCATGGGGTCTTCAGTTTGGCCGAATCCAGAGTTTAGAGCAAGTTGTTGTAATTTTATTTTTGGATTTGTAGTTGTTGTTCTTCCTCTTCTAGTTTTAGGTTTAGCCATTAGAGTGAAAGAGAGAGTGTGTAAAGGGTTGTATTTGAAGGGTGACAAGATAATACAAGTACTACTTCTCTTCCTTCTTTCCATTTTACTTGTCTTTGCCATTTACTTTTACTTCTTTGTTATAGTGTAACTTCTTTCTTCTTCACCTCTTTTCTTTTACTTTGTTTTAGTGTAACTTCCTCTCTTTAACTTTTCTTTTCTTTGTTTTCTTGTAGTGTAACTCCCTCTCTCCACTTCTTTTCCTTTATTATTTCTTTTTATGGCTAACTAACTTTTCATTAGCATGGCTAACTAACTACTAACCCACTAATTTCTAACACTTGATTGATAACCCAAATGAGCCAATAGTGTCAAACAAGCCTTGTGCAAACAAGAGCTATGGCATCTTAAGACGAGGGTTCTAACTCTAATTTACCTATAAATATTTACTTTCTTATACTTCATGTTTAATAAGTTTTGATGATTTATGAGTTGTGTACTTTACTTGTTATTGTAAGTTAGAGACTTCTCCTTTTAACTTTACCGATACCAATAGTGCACTCGAGTCTTCCCTTATTCTCGCCTTCTATCGGATCTTGATAAGGGAATGTCCGAGTTTTGCTGTGTAAAGCTAAGTTTTAGATGAACTTTCACTCGATTTCCCCCACGTGAATAGTTCTAATGCAAAGGTTTGTGTTTGCCTATGATCCATCGTGAGGTTATCTTCCAAAGTTAGAAATTAGTGAGAGCACTTAGTAGAAAGTTAGCCATGCATTTTTACAACTAAGAAAAAAATCACTTTTTACAACCACCCAAAACATTTTCCAACAATTCTTCAAATAACTTGTTTTCACTTTTCAATTCTTTATTTTGACACAAAGAACTTTCTTTCTTCTTGAACTTTGAAGCTGCATCAAGCTTCCATCGCTCTCCCTCCTTGTGGATACGACCCGTATAGCCACTTCGCTACTAAGGAAGAATCGCAAAAGCAGTACATCAACCCACACTTCCTTCTCTTATTTTAGTACTTGCTTTTTGCCAATCAGACTTAAAATAGAATATGTGTTGGATCGGGAACCTTTGCCATCAAAAGTTTGCAAGGTGGGTGCCTTGAACTTGAGAGGATAGGGAATAACATCTTATTTGGCTGGGTATGGAGTCTACTCTTGCCTCTTGAAGATTGCTTCGATTTGCAATAGCTTCTAGGCGTTTCTCTAGTTCACTCATCCTCTTAGAGTGATTGTCTTCATTTCTTGAACTTTCTTCCTCTTCAGATGAAAAATTTAGGCTGTTCAAAATTGAAGTTGTCCTCACTCTCAGTTTTCTCAAAAGTAGAGTTTCACCCTCCTCTTTACCTTTACCCTTACTGGAGGAAGCGCCTGGTTTCTTCTTTGGCTTCTTGGCAATGAGCTATCATCTTTTTGAGATCATTGATAGACTCTATTGAGCTTGAAGCATGTCCTATTGCGCTTGTTGCACTCATCCGTATGGCTTCAAGCCGCGCTACAGGTGCAAAGGTTTCCTCAAAATCAATACCTTCGATTTGGGTGTAATCTTGAGCCACTAACCTAGATTTATACCTCACAACATTCCTGACTCATCCAACTTGTTCCTGAAAATTCATTAGCACCTGTGGTTAGTCTATCTGAGGTCTAGGAACAAGGTGCCAAACTTGATTATGCTCAAATTGATTAAGCTCTTCTTGCATTGCAAGAAACCAATATAAGTCGCTCTAAACTTCGAGGAAGTTCTTGGGTTCAATATGTGAAATAAATGCAAAATTACCACATATCATGGAGTTTGGAGCGAGTAGTTACCCCTTGATACATCACCTATGATAAGGTCCTTGGGTGACTTGTAGCACATCTCCAATTCTTTAAAAGTGGTTGAGTTGACTCCACTTCAACATCTTGAACTTCACCATATCCATCATCCTTTGTCTTGTCTTCTTGCATTGGTGAGTCATTCAAGGATATTTCCTCCATGTCTTTACCTAAGGAATCAATTTCTACAACATTCTTCATAAAGTATTAGATTCCTCAACTTGGCATGCATAGATCTTCTATAGTCAAAGTAGACCTATTGAACACTCTATAGGCCTTATATAATTTGAATACCCAACAAATATAGCTTTAGAAGACTTGGTATTAAATTTACCTAAATTATCCTTAGTGTTCAAATAAAACATTACAACCAAAAACTCTAAAATATGAAACATTGGTTTTCTCGAAAAGTAAATCTCAAAAGTTTTTGAAGTATTTTTGCAAAAATAAATTCTATTCGATATGTAAAATGAAGTGTTTACGGCCTCAGCCCATAAATATTGAGGGAGTCCGTATTCACTAATCAT